>CM062625.1:1171701-1434201 GCA_025617555.3 Puccinia polysora
AACTAATACTTGATTGGATGTCTCAGGTTGATCTGGGGCCAGCTGGGATTTCTCAGAAGTGACTTGGGGTTCCTCCATGGTTGCAGTTGGTTGGGCACATAGGGAAGGTTCAGGATTTGTTTGGATTTCTGGTTGAGGGGAGTGTGCAATGGCTTCATTATTTGATGCTGCATCAGGGGAGGAGGGGGCTGGATTGTGATTTCCCATGATTTGTAGATGTGGGGTCATGTCCACAGGGGGATGAGTCAAGCGTGGAAGTTTTGGAGGTGGTTGTACTGGGGCTGTGGGGATAATGCAAAGCTGGGTGTGATGCTTGGGATAATGCGAAGCTGGGTGTGATGCTCAGCCATTCTATGCGGGGGAGACACCTTTTACAATTGTATTCTAAGGGAAAACAAACCAATCAGACCTCCAAATCTGCAAATTTGAAGAATGAAAGTGGGGCAAAAACTAACCTTTTTGGATATCACTCAAGATGGATTTTAACCTGTTCACAGTATCTTGGATTGACCTGGGGATCCTGAGGCGAGCACAGGTAGTGACCATCTCTTGAATAGTATCAAAATTCTGATAGAATTCTTCCTCAGTTACTTCATGGACTTCTGATGTGGGGTTGGACTTGTCTGCAGGCGCTGAGAGTCATTCATCTTCATGATTTGATGGTGAGGACTCTGTTGATTATGCCAAGGCATTATTCAATGGATGCCAAGGTTGGTAGGGAGTTTTCTTTCAATTTTAAGAAATAAAAAGGAATGGGTTAACAAACCTGAAGGTGGGATTGCTTGGGAAGGAGCAGTGGATGCCATTGTGAGTGGATTAATGAAAAGATGGGAAAAAGATGTGAAGCTGGCTTGAGGGTTATTGGGGAATGGAGAAAAGTGGAAAAACCTGAGGGAAGGGGGGTTTATTTATAGCCATTGACAAGAAGACTTGTTTCATTTTTCTTGCTGCAGTGCTACACAAGGATGTGGGCATAAAATATACTGTAGATGCAAACTGGCTTAATATGCCCACACCCTTGTGAAGGAACCCAAAATGGAGTTTTATGCTGGGCGGCCAGCATACAACTCCTGAAAGGATCATGGTGCATAGGATATAATGAGGTTGTGAAATCTGTGCCTACAAGGGCTCAACTGCAATTTTTTTGGCTTGTGCAAGGGTGTGGGCATAACTCAAGAGACACCTGTTTTCAAGCTTCATTTTGAAACACCTCCTGGGGGGGTTGGCATAGATATTATGCATGTTGTGTTCTCAAGCTGCTTGTACAGAATTGCAAACAGAAACAGTAGGGTGCAGGCATCTTGGTGACAGACAACCTTCAAGCTTGCCCATGGTTGGCAACCATTGGGGCAGGCTAATGGTTGACAAGAATTGGGGAGAGCTAATGGTAGGGGACCATTGGGTAAAGATAATGGTTGGCAACCATTGGGGAAAGCTAATGGTTGACAAGAATTTGGGCAAGCTAATGGTGGGCAACCATTGGGGCAAGCTAATGGTTGGAAACCATTAGGGCAAGCTAATTGTTGGAATAGCTGGTCTTCTGATCCAGGTCCCGCGGTGCATGAGCAATTCAATTACCTGTGACATTTCTCATCTAACCATGGAACCCCAAGTCTTCCCTCCTCAACTCTCAACCAAAAAAGAACCCAGCTGCGACTACTCACTCCTTGATCCATACCAAACAACATCAACTCCAAACTTGCCAACTTACTCCCATTTATTTTTTTTTGTTTTTCTTTCATTCTCCTTCTTCTTCTCCTTCCTTGTTCTCTATTTCAACCTTAACAAATGACCAACCAGCTCATAAGACCAACCAGCTCATATGACCAACCAGCTCATCCAACCTCAACTCCTTCAAACTACCAATCATTGAATCACTGACGCAAAGCTCAATACTATCGACCGGCAATTAATTCTCCTGTTTGGTGAGAAGGAATAAGAAATATTAGTCTTGAGATGTGCCTTAGGTTCTGATCTCCTCTTTTTGTTGATTTCTGTCATGAAGATCTTAACTCTTTAGCCAACTCTTCTCCTCAGTCCTCTACTAGTCTGTCATACTGTTCCTGAATACAGTATTGTCTGGTTCTTAACTTTTATTATTATAAAGTAATTTCAACACTAATGGTTGGCAACCATTGGGGAAAGCTAATGTTCAGAAACCATTGGGTTGCATGTTAATGATTGATGACCATTGGAGAAAGCTAATGGTTGGAAACCATTGTGGAAAGCTAATGGTTGGCCACCATTGGGGAAAGCTAATGGTTGGAAACCATTGGGCAAGCTGATGGTTGGCAACCATTGGGGAAAGATAATGGTTGGCAACCATTGGGGAAAGCTAATGGTTGGCAACCATTGGCGCAAGCTAAAGGTCAGTGACCATTTTGGCAACCATTGGGGCAAGCTAATGGTCAGCAACCATTGAATTACACGCTAATGGTTGATGACCATTGGAGAACGCTAATGGTCAGCAACCATTGAGTTACATGCTAATGGTTTATGACCATTGGGGCAAGCTAATGGTCAGCAACCATTGAGGCAAGCTAATGGTTGGCGACCATTGGGGCAAGATAATGGTTGGCAACCATTGGGGGAAGCTAATGGTCAGCAACCATTGGGGCACGCTAATGGTCAGCAACCATTGGGGAAAGCTAATGGTTGGCAACCATTGGGGAAGGCTAAGGGTTGGGAACCATTGGGGCAAGCTAATGGTCAGCAACCATTGGGGAAAGCTCATCCTAAGGTAATGAACAGCAACCATGAGGCTAAGGTAATGGCTGGCAACCATTGAGGGTGAGTCACCCCTCAATGCATAAATGCATACAAGGTAGTGTATAAGGTGTAGGTGGATAGTGCACCCAATTGATGAATCAATCCCTCCCTCCATCCATCCATCCCTCCATCATTTGATCCATCCATCCATCCATCCATCCATCCATCCATCCATCCATCCATCCATCCATCCATCCATCCATCCATCAATCCATCCATCCATCCATCCATCCATCCATCCATCCATCCATCCATCCATACCATCCATCCATCCATACCATCACCACAAGACTTCTCCACTATGTCTACATCACCTGCACACAGCAAACCCACACCCTCAATTCCCTCTGCCCAGCCCACTGATCCCACTGGAGATCAACCAACTGCTGGTTGCCCAGAAATCATCACTCCAGACCCTGAGTCCTCTTTTCACTTTGTCATGTTTGCCTCAACTACTTACCAGACCTCCCTTAGCCTCTCTTCCACCACCCCCATCATGGGTTGAAGTTGTTGGCACAGAATCATCATCAAGCCGCCATGCTGCACCCCCACCCACACCCCCAGCTCAGACCGGTGGCTTTATCAGCACACAGGAAGCCTTGGTTGTCTCAAAGTCTAACTTCCTTGCTAATAGCAAGCGGCAAATGGAAAAGTTCCTTAAAATGGCCAATGACAAATCACTGCCACAATCAGTGCGAGACATTGCATTCAACGCCTGTAAGGGTCTTCAAGATGCAATGGCCTGTGAGTTGAAACACTTGAATGCTATTCTAATCCCTAGCTGATCCTCATTGTGTCCTTCACCAGTGGTTGAAAACAGTGCTGACCTCCATCCTGAGGAGGAGGTTCAGATTGGGTCAGGGGGTCAGGGAAACTTCTTGCCAAAAGACGGGCTGCAACTGCCTCTGCCAATCTCAACAAGAAGAGGCATAAATTCTCACCCTTGATGGAAATTGATGAAGAGGAAAGTACCCCAGGCCCCGCTTCTCCGCCCACACAAGCTGCTCCAAATGAAGTGCCCTCCAAAGAATCCCAAGATCCACTCTTTACCCCTGAAGTCCCAGCAGAGCAGGCCTCCATCACCACTCCCCTTGAACCCAATGCTACACCAATGGTAACAGACTCCCAACCCACCAAGGGGGCTACCCCCCCCTCTGCTGCTGTAAGACTCCAAACGGTGCCAGGCCATGGCAGTTTTGTGGAGGGGAAAGGTTCTGTTTAGGCTGCCCTCCTGAGTGTTACAAAAATATTTAGATGTAACAAATATCAAGGTCCAGAACCTGGTAAATGAGGAATCAAGGAGTAGAGGATAAAGATGATAATAGTTTGGTAGCAATGGAACAGCACTATCTGAGACAAGATTATGCAGGGAAAAGCTTGAACAAAAGAAGTTAAAGTCTTTTTAGAGTTCAAAGAACAAAAGCTGTTGTATGTAAACAACGCCCACAAGCTAATAACTCTGGTCATCAGCATAAGATTGGGAATGATCAACTCAAACCCAACCAACCTCCAGGTTCTCAATGAACCTGCCCAACTCTCCGCAATCAAGCGCTTGAAGGGTACCAGATAACTGAGGGTGGCTGTACAAGACAAATCACAATGTTTAAGAAGCTCTCAAAGCAAACAGTAACTTATTTGAAGCAAGGATAACCTCAACACTTCTCAAGGGACTCAAGAGTAGGCTGGCAGAATGCAACTCCAAAGAAAATAAAGGGAGGTATAAAACTCCAGGTCTTAAGCTTAATAAGACCTCTTCAATCAATTGTGATTGGCTCCAGAAAGATGATCAGGTATCAGGACCAGTATGGTCAGAGAAAGGGATCAAGGAGTGGTATAACACACTCAAAGATTCCAACAGACAGAATTTTCTTCAACCATCAAGGCTATTGGTTGGTGATAAGGATCAGGGAACAGAGGGGCAAAGACTAAGGGTCAAAAATGGATCAGGGGGGAATCAGATATATACCCAGGCTAAAGATCAGGATCTAATTTCACAATGATGGGGGGGACATAAGCACACACTCCCATGGATGATGAACAAAAGGGCAGGGGAGAGCCCCTTGTTTTATGGGCCATGGGTCCCTGTAAACTATTTACAGGAGAGATTTACAAATAGAGCGGAATTTTTTTTTTTTTTGAGGATGATTGTCATGAGAAAACAAAAGAAAAAAAGAAACAAACAAACACTCAGAAAAAAAACAGAAGAGTTGAATCAAGACCCTGGCCCGTGCCAATGATGGGCACGGGCAAGAGAGTAGCTAGTGGGAGGCCCGGGGGCACCCTGATGGGCCCGGGCAACTGCTGAGACCGTGGATGACCGCCAGCAGGTGTCTGACGGGCACTGGCAACAGAAGAGACCCGCGCGGGAAACAGAAAAGATGCGCGGGAGATCAGTGAGGAGTGAAAATAATTGTTGATGTTGCGAAATGCAGGGTGCTAGGATACAAGGAGCCGGTCAGGAAACTGAGAAGTTGGAGGGGGTGAGACAGGGTGAGGAGGATCAAATCCAAATCATTCTCAGGCAATGATATCCACCACCTGTTCTTTATTGACGGTATGGGATTGGTGGAAAAGGACCAGCTCAGGATTGGTATTGGGAATCTGCTCATGGCTTGACGAGGATGTTGTGGCCAAGCTCTTGACTTGTTTGTTGTCATGCTTGACTTGAATTGGATGACTGAGGTCGAAGAAAGTTTGGTCAATATTGGCAAGGCTGACTGCTGTCTATTGTTTTGTTGGATCTTCTGGATTGAGCTGATCAAACCAAGGATGCCCAAGTGCCTCTTTGGCCGTCCAATGTTTGCAAGGGTTGATCTGCAAGCATCCAAGGATAAAGTTTTGAGCCAGTGGAGATATTCCAAAGCGTTTGGGGAACCTGATCTCCTCCTCACAATTGGCTAGGAATTTGGCGCCGGAGAGGTGGGCAAACGGGAATCAACCAGAGAGAAGGATGAAAGTGATGACGCCGACAAGAGCGGATGGCAGGGTGGAGGAGAGCCCGGAGGTCTTTTGGCTGCGCGCTTGGCAAAAAAAAAAAGTTGTAAGGCTGAATACCAGAGCGGCAGGGATTTGAACACAAGAGCAGGATACAACCACCCCAAGATTGTCCTTGCCAACTGAGAGAATGAGCAGATGGGAATTTGGGAACTAAATGGAACCCTATTCCAGATCAAAGATTTTTTTTTCTTTTTTTTTTTTTTTTTTGATAATGATGCCTATGAATGATGATAAGGAAAAAATCATAAAAAAATTGAAGTCTCCGCACTGGCAAGGGTTTCCAGGATGGGGCACCACATCTCTGCCCAACTTAAAGACTGTCCCTAGTCTGCTCCCAAGTTTGATGCCATAAAAAGAGAAAGGAAAGAAAGATGATTGAAACCAAGGAGTGGCCATTTTGATCTTGAGAGTGATTGAAAAAGAATATGTCAATCCATCCAAAGGAAAATCCTAGAAGTGGCTGAGATCAAATGAAGAAGGCGCCCCAGGTGCTCACATGCGTGGCATGAAGTAGAGTTTCACAACAAAACGCAGCAGATGACCCTGGTGGTGCACAATTGGGAGGACTTACTTTTGGTACAAGTTGCCTCCACACGAATGAAATTTTTTGACCTAATCAGCAGAGAACTTTCTGGCCATCTGAGTACCATCCAATTCCTCCAAAACATATGATCCACCTCTAACTTGACAGACCACTCGGTAAGGACCATTCCAGCGGTTATAGAAAAGCTTTCCTCACTGAGTTTCCAAGGAATGATTATAAGCTAGGACTAGATCCCCAGGGTTCAAGGGATCCCTGATTTGGTTCAAATTCTTGTCTTCCCAATACTGAAATGATTTTCACCTAGACTCCATCATCTTCTGATAAGCTTCACTACGGACATCTTCACTTCTTTACAGCTGCTTGGATCTATCAACTAATAGATCAGTGGTGGAAGAAACCTTTTCCCAAGAAATATCTAAGAAAGATTCCATTTCCAGATCCAGAGGAAGGACAGCCCTTTTACCAAAAATGATGTTGTAAGGTGAGTAGCCAGTGGTTTGTTTAGTTGAAATTTTATCAGAGAATAGGACCAGGGGGAGGAATTTGCGACAATTATTGCCACTTTCACCAGCCAGTTTGACAAGAGCAGCCTTCAAAGGAGCATGGCCTCTTTCCACCATTCCTTGGACTTCAGGATAATAAGGAGTGGTCACCCTATGTTTACCAGAAAGTGATTGGATCATATCAGCCAGTTTACCACCAAACTCGGAGCCACCATCAGTCAAATAAGATTGTTCCAAGCCATAATGCATCGTCCAAGTTTCATAAAGGAAAGCTGCTACTGATTCAGAGCTGAGGTTGTTAAGAAACTTTGCTTCAACCCATCCAGAAAAATCATCTCTAGCCACAATGAGGTACTTAGCTCCACCAGCCTTAATGTGAACCACATCCATATCAATCCTCCCAAAGACAGTGGACTCTCCAGTGGGGTAACAAATTTTGGCCGGGCGTCTAAAATCATGTTTCTGGCACACTTCACAACTCTTGCACCATTGAGAGACTGATTTCTTCAGAGATGGCCACCACAATTATTTGGACATTCGTTGATAAGTTTTGGTTTCCCCACGATGACCAAGGCCTTCATGGAGACTTTCCAGGATTGAATCTTTTTTAGAAGGGATAGTGACCACAATAAGGGCACAAGGATTCCCTCTTTTCATAAGCCTAGTGCCTTGAACAAAGAAGTTGGAGGACTTCCTCTTGAGAGATCAAAAATCTTTAGCAGAGATATCAGGAGGCCTTTGGAGGGTGGAAAGGTACTGCTCTACTTTAAGCCAGAACCCTTGTTGGAAGCCAGAATAATCTTGGGAGGAAAAGGTGAAGACAGGGAAAATTAAAGGCTCCTTCTTGTCGAAATCCACTCTAACATCTGATTCTTCATCTCCAAGAGGGCGTCGAGATAAACCATCAGGCATGGTGAAAGATTTTCCAGGCCTGTGAACAATATCAAAAGAGAAAAACTAGAAAAAAGCCACCCAACGAGTCATTGGAGCATTTGGAAGACTGGTGGCATTGATCATTTCAATAATGGATTGTGCATCAACTTTTAACTCGAAATGTTGATTCCAAAGGACAGTCTGGAGCTTCTTCAACATTTGGGCCACACTGCAAAGTTCCAGTTTTGGCTGGGAGTACCTGGATTCCACATCTGATAAAAGAAGAGATTCATACAGAGCAGGACAATCCAAACCATTTTCATCTTCCTGAGGAAGGAAAGCCCCAGCAGATTGATCACTAGAGTCAACAGCCAATTTTATTTTGCCAGACCCAGGCCCATAAGAGATCTTTTTCAAAGCTATGTCATTTCCAACAATAGTTTTGAGCAACTGAAATTATTGTTTGCAATCTTGGTTCCAAATCCATACAGCTTCCTTTCTGGTTAGAAAACGCAAGGGTGCACAGATTTTGGATAGTGAGGGAATGAAGATCCTGAAATAAGTTATAACACCTAGGAAACCTCTAACTGCCATTGGATTTATTGGAGTAGGCCAGGAGATGATTTTGTTGACTTTAGAGGGTTCCATCCTTCTTCCTTCCTTGCAGACTATATGACCAACAATTTCCAAGGCAGGGACACAGGCGGCAAGTTTTGATCCAGAGACAGTAAGGCCAGATTCCTTGATTTGAAACAAAATGCTTTCCAAGATAGTAGCATACTCCCAGATAAATTTTTGGATTCCTGAGTGCCAAGGTAAGAGCTCATTATCATAGTCAGAAACGGGTCCTTTAATCCCACCATCATCAATAAAGATACCCACATGATCCGGGATTTTGTCCTGGAGGATCCACATCATCTGAGCCTGATAGACTGCAACCGAGTTGGTGGCACCTTGAGGCAATCGAGTCAGTTGAAATCAACCAAGGGGAGTATTGAAAGTAGTGAGGGGACGAGAAATAGGATGCAAGGATTGTTTGTCATAGCCACCCATAATGTTACCTAGACCATAGCAAGCTCTCCCAGAGAAGGATTTGACAAATTCTTCAGTAGCAGGAGGCACCCCAGAGTCTTTAATAGTAACTTTATTAAGAGGTTGGAGATCATGAACTACTCTAAGTTTACCATTACTCTTTAGAACACAGAAAACAGGACTGGAATAGCTAGAAGTCAATGGTTCATATAAACTGGTTCAGACTTGTTTGCAGACCAACTTGATGAATTCGTTGACTTTAGCAGCAGGGATTGGGATCTTTTTCTTTTGCCAGGAATTGTGTTCTACTACAGGGATGATATAGGGGAGGCCATAGGACTCTTTCAAGAGACCTCTCTCTTCTTGACAGAAAGCAATGGATTTTTCTCTAAGAGCTAGGACATTTTTGATCAAATTTAACTCATCAGGAAGAAGCTATCCATCTGGACCAAAGTTGACCACTTTCAGACGTTCTTCAGTGACCCAACCAGAGGGAATGAATGGACCAGTGAGGGATTGGGATAGACCACAGTAGGGATTGCGGGATAGAGGAGGACACATAAGGGGAGGATTGAGGTTGAGAGGCATTGGTTGGTTGACTGGCTGGACCTTCTTTGCAACTGGTTTGTACTTAGTGTCAAAGGAGAGAAATCCTTGCTTCCTCCAAGCATTGACCAGTGAGACCTGACTACAAAAACTGAGACCATGTTCCAACATCTTCCAAGTTCAATGTTCTGCTGCGTCCTTGAAAGGTGCCTTCTCCATAAAAGAGGATCCAAAAGATAAAACATTGCTCACATGTGTGGCACAGGGTAGAGTTTTGAAAATGAAAGTAGTAGAAGCCCCTGGTGGTGCACAATTGGGAGGACTTACTTCTACTCCAAATTGCTTCCACCTAAGACCATAATCCTTCATACCAAAGCCACCAAGAAAAGAATTGAGATCAAGATCTAGTTTAGACTCATTGCAGAGATTCAAAACAGGAATAGAAGATGATTGATCAGGCTGAAAAGAAAAAGGAAAAGAAGATACAACAGATCCAGACAGAGAAGAAATATTTTTGGATTTTTTGGATTTTTCATGTGTTTGATTTTTGATCTTATTTGGATGAGAAGGAAATGATGAGGAAAAAGAAAGATATGCCTCTGAGGTGGGAGTTGGTCCATGAGTTGAAGTCTGAGGCTGAGAAGAACTACAACTATCAGTAGGGCCAACTATTCTGCTAAAAAATGAGGATGAGAGGGATGAGAGTTTTCTTTCTGCTTTCCCTTCAGGACAGATTTGGGAGGATGACAAGGGAAGTCTCTTTCCCAACGACCAGAATCCAGAGAAAAAAGAGGAACTTCAATCTTTCTGCCATCAGCATCAGGGAGGAGAATTCCCTCCCAAACTTGATCAGAAAACATCAGGGTAGCACCAAAGTCCATTAAGAAAGGCCTTCCCAAGATCATGGGACTGTCCAGACAAGTGATCCAGAAGTGACAGGTTCCAACAATATTTTGACCAATTCAAACAGGGATGTCCTCAGCAATACCAACCAGCTCACAGGACTGGTTCCCTATTCCATACATAGCAGAATTGAAACTGACCCTTGGGCTAAGTTTAAGGTTGCAGGCCATGGGGTCCAAAATCAAGTTGAGCTGAGAACCCAAATCTACCAGGAGAGAAACTGTTTTAGTTGAATCACCAAGATAACATGGGAGAAAGCCAAGAGGACAGGAATACAGGTTGGTATCTGAAGAGAGATCTGTTCCACCAGAATCCTCCATCAGAGTACCAGAGGAGACCTTTAATTCGTCCGGGCCCATCTCCACATGTCGACAAGAAACCCATTTCTTCATCCCTTCAGCCACAGATGGAGAGATTGACAGGAGTTCAGCCACAGATAGATCAGGGATTTTAAGATCAAAAATTTTCTTTAATACTCCTTCCACAGCATTAGGGTAGTCCTTGGAGATGCCCCTCTCAAATTGAACTTTGGGATAAGTGGAGGGAGGAAGATCAGGTGGAATAGGTGCTGGAAGAGGATATGAGGGTTTGACAGGTTGAAGAGGGGGAAGATCAGAGTTTTCTGGGAACCTTTCCATAAGTGGTTCCCTTTCTACTTCCATGTCTTCCACATCAGAGGAAGGAGGCTCAGGTGAAGATTGACGTTTAACCGGTTTTTTCAGGATTGAGGATGGAAAAGGAGGAGACTTATGAGGTTTTGGTTCCTCATGGAATTTCCTAGCTGGATCAGATTTATAGGTGCCAGACAAGCTTGATGAAGTGATAGCTGGAGGATACCAAGGTTGCAGAGTTCCACAGGATGATTGAAAATCCACAGAGACCAAGGATGCCTTCTTGGGAGTTGGTGGTTGGTATGAGGCCACCACATGATGGATCGGAAAAGAGGATCAAAAGGGATCAAAGGACCATTAGGAAGGAACAAATTATTTCCCTTCTGCTCTACTAACTTCTCCTCCTTGTCCTTCTGGAGTTCAGGACATCTACCAGTACCATGGCCTTCCCTATGGCAATAAAAACAGACTAGAGTAGATTTAGGAACAGAATTAGCAGGTTTAGGAGTGGCTAAAGAGGATATTTTCTGATCTATTTTATTCTCAAATGCCTGAAGTAATTTAGTGATCTCATCTATAGTAGCAGATTACTTTTTGGCCTGGGGATTCAATTTGGGTCTATGATTTGCTTCCATCTTGTTCATGATTTGTTGGATTCTTGGAAGGAGGGAGCATGGAATGGTTCAGCAATTCTAGTCTGTTCAAAAGTGAGGGAAGTTTGACCTTTCATGACCTTGTCCACTGCTCCCCTTAAAACCAGAAAAGCAGGAAGTTTGAATTGATTATCCCTAGTAGTGATCATGGATCCAGATTTGACCAATTCATCCCTAATTCTTTCCTGGACTCCTGGTGAAAAGGATTGGAAAAATCGGACTTGAATTTTGTCCAAAGTGTCAATGTGATTGTTTCTGATGAGGTAAGATTGGATAGGATCCTAAGATTTTCTGAAATACTGATAATCTGAAGCTGAAGAGACACCACCATTGGAGATCCATTGAGAAACCAGGGCATCCAAGTCTTTCAAAGTAAATCTGGCTACATCTATTTTTCCCCAATAGGCCAACATAGCCTCCTTCAGGAGCCTCCAGTTATGAGTTTTGAATCCATCAAAAGATTTGATAACCTCCATAACTTTGTCAGAAGAGATAAAAAATTTTAACTGATAAGCCATATCATGTTCACTGGCACCATCCACTTCAGCAGCCATCTCATAGGAGTCCAGGAATTGTTTGACATTGGTCCCATTGAAGCCTAAGTTTTTGTTCTGAGGTTTGATTTTGACCATCTTGGCCCAAAAAAATGAGGAGGATCCAGCAGATTCCATGTTGAAGGGTTCCCAAGAGATCCAAAAGACCAGAGTTCCAAGGTGGCTCACAAGTGTGGCAAGAGTAGAGTTTCACAAAAACAACAAGGATCTTGCCCTGATGGTGCACAATTTTGAGGACTTAATTCTGGACCAAGTTGCCTCCACAGATCAGATCCGAAAAAAGAACAAACAAAAAAAGAAAGAAAAGAAAAAAATAGCATTGGATTTTGGAGTTGATTCTTCAAGTTTGGCCTGTAAAACCAAAGGTTGCTGGTTTGATCCCGGCCCGGGGGACCAAATGTAAGACTCAAAACGGTGCTAGGCCGTGGAAGTTCTGTGGAGGGGAAAGGTGCTGTTTAGGCTGCCCTCCTGAGTGTTACAAAAATATTTAGATGTAACTGAGATCAAGGTCCAGAACCTGGTAAATGAGGAATCAAGGAGTAGAGGATAAAGATGATAATAGTTTGGTAGAGATGGAACAGCACTATCTGAGACAATATTATGCAGGGAAACACTTGAACAAAAGAAGTTAAAGTCTGTTTAGAGTTCAAAGAATGAAAGCTGTTGTATGTAAAAAATGCCCACAAGCTAATAACTCTGGTCATCAGCAGAAGATTGGGGATGATCAACTCAAACCCAACCAACCTCCAGGTTCTCAATGAACCTGCGCAACTCTCCGCAATCAAGCGCTTGAAGGGTACCAGATAACTGAGGGTGGCTGTACAAGACAAAGCACAATGTTTAAGAAGCTCTAAAAGCAAACAGTAACTGATTTGAAGCAAGAATAACCTCAACACTTCTCAAGGGACTCAAGAGTAGGCTGGCAGAATGCAACTCCAAAGAAAATGAAGGGAGGTATAAAACTCCAGGTCTTAAGCTTAATAAGACCTCTTCAATCAATTGTGATTGGCTCCAGAAAGATGATCAGGGATAAGGACCAGTAGGGTCAGAGAAAGGGATCAAATAGTGGTATAACACACTCAAAAATTCCAACAGACAGAATTTTCTTCAACCAGCAAGGCTATTGGTTGGTGATAAGGATCAGGCCACAGAGGGGCAAAGACTAAGGGTCAAAAATGGATCAGGGGGCAATCAGAGATGTACCCAGGACAAAGATCAGGATCTAATTTCACAATGATGGGGGGGACATAAGCACACACTCCCATGGATGATGAACAAAAGGGCAGGGGAGAGCCCCTCGTTTTATGGGCCATGGGTCCCTGTAAACTATTTACAAGAGAGATTTAAAAATAGAGCGGATTTTTTTTTTTTTTTTTTTTTTTGAGGATGATTGTCATGAGAAAACAAAAGAAAAAAAGAAACAAACAAACACTCAGAAAAAAAACAGAAGAGTTGAATCAGGACCCTGGCCCGTGCCAATGATGGGCACGGGCAAGAGAGTAGCTAGTGGGAGGCCCGCGGGCATCCTGATGGGCCGGGGCAACTGCTGAGACCATGGATGACCGCCAGCAGGTGTCTGACGGGCACTGGCAACAGAAGAGACCCACGGGCAAAACAGAAAAGACGCGCGGGAGATCAGTGAGGAGTGAAAACAATTGTTGATGTTGGGCAATGCAGCGTGCTAGGATACAAGGAGCCGGTCAGGAAACTGAGCAGTTGGAGGGGGTGAGACAGGGTGAGGAGGATCAAATCCGAATCATTCTCAGGCAATGATATCCACCACCGGTTCTTCATTGACGGTATGGGATTGGTGGACAAGGACCAGCTCAGGATTGGTATTGGGAATCTGCTCATGGCTCAACAAGGATGTTGTGGCCAAGCTCTTGACTCGTTTGTTGTCATGCTTGACTTGGATTGGATGACTGAGGTCAAAGCAAGTTTGGTTGATATTGGCAAGGCTGACTGCTGTCTGATGTTTGGTTGGATCTTCTGGATTGAGCTGATCAAACCAAGGATGCTCAAGTGCCTCTTTGGCCGTCCAACGTTTGCAAGGGTCTATCTGCAAGCATCCAAGGATAAAGTTTTGAACCAGTGGAGATATTCCAAACCGTTTGGGGAACCTGATCTCCTCCTTGCAATTGGCTAGGAATTCGTCGCCAGAGAAGTGGGCAAACGGGAATTGACCAGAGAGAAGGATGAAAGTGATGACACCAACAAGAGCGGATGGCAGGGTGGAGGAGAGCCCGGCGGTCTTTTGGCCGCGCACTTGGCAAAAAAAAAAAGTTGTAAGGCTGAATAGCGGAGCAGCAGGGATTTGAACACAAGAGCGGGGATACAACCACCCCAAGATCGTCCTTTCCAACTGAAAGAATGAGCAGTTGGGAAGCTGGTAACCAAATGGAACCCTATTCCAGATCAAAGATTTTTTTTTCTTTTTTTTTTTTTGATAATGATGCCTATGAATGATGATAAGGAGAAAATCATAAAAAAATTAAAGTCTCTGTACTGGCCAGGGTGTCCAGGATGGGGCACCACACCGCTGATCCTGAAAATGAACCTGGTAAGTCACTTCCATAACATCAATCCAAATACCTTCCCTGATTGCCAATCACTGTAGCTCCCTCCATAGATTCACCTACACTGTTAAAATAATACCCAGCTGAACTCCAGGAAGCCATTCAACCCTTTTCAAATGGCATCATTGACTCAAAGTGCTACAAGAGCGCTGTTGAGGCAGTAGTGCACCTCTTTGGATTATGTGCAAAAGACCACAAAGAATGGGGATCTTACTGTCAATTGCTATTGTACACAATCCGTTTCAACACCATCAGTGCTGGTATTAAGGAATGGATCAGTCAATTGGATACAAGTGGTAAGCTTGATTCCACTGGGATCTTTTGCCCTCACAGTAGCCAACCTCTCCTCATTCCTACAGATGCAAATCCCTTCCCACCTCACACATCTGAGCCATATTACATGCCAGATGTATTTTCTCTGCCTTTTCTACCCGGGTTTCCACCCCCACCAGCCACAACCATAGGGTCTAAGCTGCACCATCTCTGTATCCACCTTACTCACCCTTCAGAGTTTTCACAGGTTAGATGGGCACAATTATGGTTGCAATCAATCCTCCTGGTCTCAAGAGAACTCACCCAGCCACCAGCATTTATCCAACCATCAGGTACTGAAGATGAGGCAAGCCCTGATATCTCAATCATCAAGTATTTTGCCGCTTGTCTTGGCTCACATGAAGACATGGCTTGGATTGAAGGACAGCCAGTTGACATCCCTAGTCAAAAATCTGGCTTCAACTCCCTGGAAACATTGCTTGACAACATCTACCACCTGCTCATTGCATTTGCTCTCCTGCAGACAAAACTTTGATTGGAGGGGTCCTCCACAGCAGTGGCACCACAGCAGGCCAAGTTCAACACCATCATGCTCACCATCACATCCCAACCCTACTAGCAAATTCTTGTGGCCTACCCCGTAGCGGGAGTATGTGGCCTCTTGCTGATACCATCAGAAATTAGAAAATTTCACCTGGTTCAATCCCTCCAGCTCCTAAGCCTTGTCTCCAAAGCCAACAAGCTAGAGCCCAAGGACATCAAGGAACAAGTATGGATGCCGACAAATGCTTACATAGTGCAGCTTATCCAAGACTGCTTTTTCAGCACAGAATTTTGGCCAGGAACAGAGCTTGCCCCAATGGTTGGTGACAATGAGCTTGCCCCAATGGTTGGTGACCATGACCTTGCCCCAATGGTTGGTGACCATGAGCTTGCCCTAATGGTTGCCAACCATTAGCTGGCCCCAATGGTTGCCAACCATTAGCTTTCCCCAATGGTCACCAACCATTAGCTTGCCCCAATGGTCACCAACCATTAGCTTTCCCAAATGGTCACCAACCATTAGCATGCCCCAATGGTTGCTGGCCATTAGCTTGCCGCAATGGTTTCCAACCATTAGTATGCCCCAATGGTTGACCCAATGGTTGCTGACCATGAGCCTGCTGCAATGTTGGCTGTCCATTGGAAAAATTCCACCTTTTCTAACATTCAAGTCATCATCCCCCTTTTCTTTGCAATTATTGAATGCTGAACCTGCTCTCCTAATTTGATAATCATGCAGTGCAAACAAAAAACAACCCATCATGGTACAATACCTCTTGAATCAAGCCCCCTCCAATATCCCCAGACTCTTCAATCAAGCTGTTTCTAGCAGTGTCCCTGGCTCCAACTCCCACTTTTCTCAATGTCTGTCATCCTACTGTTTAGTTGTGATTAATATCATCAAGTCAACGGATACTCACTGGCAACAAATCCCCAATTCCCTACAACAATCCCAGGTTCAATCACTGCCATCATCTTGCATTCATCAACAGATTCACTTCACTACCTCTCTAGTCCCATCCAAGTCTTCATGTCTACTACATGGCATATCAACCCTAGCAAGGGAGGTTTTTCTTCAAGAACTTGCACAAATCAACTTTCCTTTCTGTGGTTTCAATTGGTGTGAGCCTTGGGAATTGTATTGGAACCAGCTGTTTATGGGACTCATCATTAAACATTAAAACCATGCCCATGCACATGGTGCATTTCAAAACTACCCATTCAACTCAGTGCATAACACCAAATCCAACCTTACCATTGTTCTCAAGAGGTGGTTCATGGGCAGGAGATCCAATATTAAGTCTGGAAAATATTTTTCACAATCCCATGCAGCAAAACAAAATCAGAAAAGAAAATCCAGATGGCGCAAACAAGTAAGCAATTACTCCCTATCATCCCATGGTATTTTTTACCCCATTTTTTTCACATTGTTTTTCCTCTCTGCCTACAGCTCTCAAATAAACAAACAGAGATCTTGGAATCACTTGGATTACCAGAAAATCATTCCAGTATATTCAGTGAAACACAATGTTGCTCTGACACTGAGGTCTCCAATGAAAAGGTCTTCCAGAAGGTCCAGTGCCAATGGCAATCTCAAGGTTTCTCTGCCCTTGGTCACCAAATAGATAAAACATTTGACAAAATGAAAGCTGAGAGACTTGGTAGATGGTACAAACGTGGTCATTCAATTTGGATGATGAGGAAACCTTCCAACCTCCAAGAAAAACTAACAAAGGTGCCAATAAGACTCCCCAGCAACTATTATCATCCTGATTTGATTTTTTCCCTTTCTCCAGAGAGCAAACAGCTTTTGGATATGCAGCCTCCAATGGACCTTTCCTTCATAATGTCTAAACTCATACCTTATATTATTTGTAGATGTAAAGTCATTTTTCAATATTGATTCTTGTGATAATAGAATTTTCAACCCTCACTACTTTAATCCATAGACTCTTGCAAGGATATCCTACTTGCAATATTTTCTTCATCAGACATACCTGTTTTGTAAAATCACATAAATATCATTAAATCTTGAACATGTCCAAAGTGTTTTAATTATCTTCCCCTGCATCAAAATACCCTCTACATTGTGCAATTATTATCAACATAACTGTACCAATACCATTTAAATAAAAGCTCCTTCATGCAATGATTTGATGTGGTACATACCTTTGACATATAAAACTGCTTTTGGGAACCATGCACATGTATGTGTACACCACGAGGCCACTTTTGGCGGTTTAGGACCGCGGAGCCAACAATAAGGGTTGATTCAATGGTGCCCACATTGACCGCCTGACATTTTGACAACCGGTTTTGCCAACGGTTGACCAACCAACAAATGATGGTTGAACAACCCATGTGTAAATCCACCAGTTGCCTGGTTGGTGATGGGTGGTCAGAGTTGTTGTAAAGGCAATTTTCCCCTGCGGTTGAATCACCAGCAGGGGCGGCTGTCAGGGACTTGCTGTTGGGGTCAAGGCGACATCACCTCACCCCCGCTGTTGATTCACCAGCTGGACACACAGGGTGGATCCATTTGACGTCATGGTTTCTGACCCATGACATAAGATTTTTACTGGTGGACTATTGATTGGCTCAGACAATGATCATCATCATTGCTCTCACTCACTCCACCTCTCTTGATCCATCCCACCATGGTGGACTGCTACTACTACTTCCCTCTCTCTAGACCAACCAAGACCTGACCATCCTATCCCCTCCTTCCCTCCTCATCCATCCAACACCCCCCTCTCTCTCTCCTTTGAATCTCCCTCTCACAGGTACCAGTCTCTTCTTGGGTACCACTCAATCACTTGCCAAGTATGGTGGGCCACTTGGTCTCCTGATGGAATTCTTGGTCATGGGAACTGGTTGAGCAATTCATTTCCTACCTACTCCCCCTCTCTTCTTCCCTTCTCTGATCCACTGGCCCCACTCAATCATCACTCAGATCACTACCACCAGTTTTTTGGAACGTCATGGCCTCACTGGGTGAAACATTGAGTACTTTTCCTCTGGCCCTCCTTCTCCCTTTGCTTGACTGCTCTGATCTCCTTCTTGCCTCTCTCTGCTACCCAGTCTCTCATTTGCCCATTGCAGGTGGTCATATCACCCTCATCATCCATCCATAACACATGTCTGTTGTCTCCCTGCCATCATCAACAAATCAATGAATACACACCTTCAATCTTGTCAGCTTGCTACTATTGCAGAGCAAGCTGCAAAAGTAACAAAAGTAACATAAAAAATAATAATAATACAATTAACCTAAGAAGGAGTAATAAAACCATAAATATTATTACAGAAATGGGTTCTCCACCCAAAATTAGGTAGAGTCACTCACTGACCCCACCCTTGAAATCCAACTCCTTGTATTTTTGAATAATTAAGGAAAGAAAAACCAAAATACTACAGCTCCATTATTGAGCTTTTTGGCCAATTAAATATTTCACACACATTTTCATGTATAAATTTCACACCTAATATTCAGTCAGAATTGAGGTGTTGTGTATATTTGAGGAGTTACAGATGGAAATGTGTTTTGTCACCTTTCCTGCATGCAGCCGCAGCAGCCAATGCACCCGCGCGCGGCTGAGATAAAGCCTTCTCACTCCGTCGAGGTTGTGTACGCAGCCCCGGGCCTCTGACAAGTACTCAGCCGCGGGACTACAGGTTGACAGGGTGACAGGCGGCCTGAGAGGTTCAGGTACCGCCTAAACATGCTACAACCTACACAGGAACATTCTACATATGTAATAAATGTTGCTGTGGATAGTAGAAAGTCTAAAAATACATAATATTATATAAAAATACATAAATAATTCTTATACGTATTTTTTATTTAATATAATTCAAAGTACCAAGAATGTCGAAAATAAGACAATGACAACTTCTAAAAATATATTAAAATACTTTAATATACTTTTATGAGAATTGCTAGACATCGATGATTTGGTGGCATACTAAGAAAACTAATTATTTAAAATATTACATGAATTCACACAACTTATATTTTTAAGTAATTATCTTAGTAAATAAACTGTAGCTTGAAAATAAGGAGTAAAATCAATAATATGACTTTTACTCCAGTCATATAATACATAATGAAAACTTACCTGACATCAAGATGTCCATAGAAATGTCTATTTTTATAATTATTAAATTACTGGGAACATTTAATAAGGATAATTAATTAAATAATACATAAATAGGACAGATTAGTGTTATTCACACATCCTCATGTCTATTATAAAGTGGATTAATTCCCATACGCTGTGGAATTAGATGCTACCTGTGCTATAGCACCAAGAACACATGACAGGCTACCCCTGGTTACCCTGCTAGCCTTAGTGTCCGTCCCTTTGAGCACCTAAAACCCTCAGAAGGACAGTATTGGGACTCCAAAAGCTATAAATAAAGAGCTCTTTTGAGGATATTGATGGGCAGAGAGTCAGTTATATTCATATCCAGACACCATTCCAAGGTAATCAAGTACTTATAAGAGATAATTAAGTGATTCATGGCAATGTCTGATCAATAATATCTGTCCTCAACCCCTTTTTATCAATTAAACTGCTGAACAACCTTATAACCCCAGTATACAGGTTTAACCCATCAGTACACTTCTCAAACAGATACCCAAAGTATTTAATAATATACCTGTAGGTTTTATTATCCTTTCTTGGTCGTTTTAGCATGGCTACAAGACCCTGCCACTCCACTGTTTTTTTTATATACATATTATCTTTGGGCAAAATATTCTTTAAACTAAAGAGTCCAAAGTAACCAGGACTACGTGTTTTCATACTGAAATCCCTGAAGAGAGGTGTTAAAGATCCCCAATATAATTGTGGCCCCTCTATAAAAATATTTAATAATCAATTTATTTGTATTGATTTAAAACAATAAACAATAACCAAACCACTTAACCTTGCAATAAGCTTAATCTGAATATTTTAAAAATTTTTGCTGCATTTATTAAATAATATATTTATTATTTACTCTATCACCTCTGGTATCTAAAGGATAGCAAGGTTCTTGGCATCCAGGAAGCTGACAATTGGGGGTCTGGGCGGGAAATATTCCATTTTAGAATATTTAATACCTTGGACCAGACATTTCACAAAAAAATAAAATCAAAGATAAATTTATCTGACTTTTTAACCGTGATTTATCATTAAATTCTTTTGCAGTGGATTTAAAAACCAATGCAGAATTAATAATCTATTATTTAAATCTTTTAAAGATGAGAAAAGAAGAATATATTAAAAATTATAAAACTACTGGTTGGAAAGCTTTAACTCAAGCTGAGCAACTTAATATCTCTTCTGCACGTAAACACTTAGATAAACTCCTTGAACAAGAAGATCTTGAAAGGGGTATCAACTTTCCGGCTCTATTAAGGAAACATAAAGCTTGAAAGAAATACCATATAAATTACTTTTTGAAATATAAAAGTAAGTATACAACTTATATTACCATATTATTTTTTTAAATAAAATAATCTTGATATATTTTATTAACCAATCAAATACACTTTTTATCAGTGAGCCCTCCTGTACCAGAAACCACCGCCACTGAAGTTGATCTATTGGATCAGGAAGTCCCAGACATCTCTGGAAGCCCTGAAAATATTGATTGGGCAGGTGAAGACCTCATTGGAACCCACCAAGACCCCGTAGGATTACCTACTAAGGATCAATTTAACCCCAATAAGGTCTTGGTACCTTTGAACATCAATTAAATTGAGTTTTGAATAAAACTTATTTTTACGGATTTTTTCTGTAAAACACTTATAAACATATTATTCTAAAAATGAACAGATGTAACACAAGAGCCTCAGGAAGAATTCCTTCCTATGGATCTTTGCCAACAGCTCTCAGTAACCGTGAGACCACCAATAAGGACAACCATGAAGAGACTAGAACCCGTGAATCAAATTTTGATGGACAAGGAGCAGCACCAATCAATTCTGCTCTCTCCCAACCAAGAGCCAGAGAAGGTAGTACAATCAAGCCACCCTCCTTTACAAAAAGATTCCCTGCAGCCACCCCAGCAGAATCTGGCCAAGGAAGCCAGGATCAAAGACTTATTCAAAGAGAACTTGAAATATTGGGAAGAATTCAAAGAAGCCCAAGCCAAGGAGGACATGGTATCTATGAAAAAGATAATCTCGCAGGCAAAAGCCACCCAAATAGCTCTTCAGAAAATGATTCCAAGGAAAGAGGTAGAATCCTTCATATAAAAGTGGAATCCTTGGGATCAATTAGCCCAAATGAAAGGCAAAGGATCAGGAAAGAAGAGATCCTCTTCCCATCCCAAGCCAAAGGGGAAGAAAGACTGGGATTAGATAATATCCCTAGCTCAAAAGTGGAAAAAAGTTTACAGCAATTAGCCTCTAATTCTGAGCCCAAAAAACCTCTGATGTAATTACTTCCTTTTCTAATGATATGCGTCATAATGTCAAAATTGTTTCTGAAAATTTGGACAGGGTTCATACCCAAATGGATAAATTAACCTCAGTGGTAGCCAAATTGATTAATAACCAAACAAAGATGGTAGGAATGGAAGAAATTAAAGAACACACAGAACATTTATTGGAGACAATGTTATAATTATGGCCAGCAATTAGCTTAGGCAAATGAGCAGTATTTAAAGCAAAAGAAATGCTGGACACTGTGTGTCAATAATGGCTAATGGGGCTCTCACAATGGGGCAATATGTTGGATGAATTCAATTGGATGATGAATGAATGATGGAAAACAGCAGGGAGAAGTGCTCCCTAAGTACAAAAGATTGGCCTCTTGTGAGCCCATGATAAAACAAGCCAAAGGGCAAATTTTCCGCCCCAAAAGAGCTCTACAGGCTCTACAGGCCTTGTTACTTGGTTTGGACTGCATCAGCCCACATGGCATTAGTCCCTGAACCCTTACAACCAGACTATTCCGGTCCATTCTTGTGTTTCCACCGTTACGGGGCTGAACCAGCCCATTGCTGTTCAGTCCCTTAGTTGGTTGTCTATTACAACCGGCCCTGATGGCATCATTACCCCTGTTACGGGCTGGTTGCCTCATGCATCCAGCCCCTGGCCCCTGAAATGGGCCAGGTGGGACCCAGGGCTCACCTGGGTCCGGTTTCAACCTCACGTGGGGGGGTGTGACCAGCGGACATGCTGTCCCCCCCTCTATCTCTTACAAATCCCTGGTGGGGGCGGTCAAATCCCCTCACCAGGGGCCCTGGGCGTTGATACCCCCCAGGGCGTCGTCACAGAAAGTTGGCCTGGGAGGTGGTCAGGTCCCCCCAGGCCCATTGCTCCTCCCCCTCGGTAAAGGGGGGGGGGAGAGCGCCCCTTCGCGCTTAGTTCGCTACAATGGCGGGGGGGTGATGAAATCCCCCCCACCTGCCGGTCGCATACCATGCGGCCGGCGCCGCCACCTCCTGGGGCAAGGGGGTGGTCAGGTCCCCCCTGCCCTGACCGACCGGCTCGTTGCGGCCGGTCGCTGGCTGGTTCAACCCAGCCAGCCTGCCCCCTCCCCCTCGCGACGGCGAGCGAGGGGAGGGGGAACGAGCCGGGGCCGCGAGCCCCGGCTCCGCGGCGCTGGTCGCCGGTCGCGACCAGCCGGGCCCGCGCGGCATCGCACCGCGCGGGATCCCTCGGCCGCGCAACAGCCCCGCGCGGGCCGTCGGGCCCCGCGTGGGCCGTGCCGAGGAACACAGGCGGCCCCGAACGGGCCGCGACGCGAGCAGCGGCCCCGAGCGGGCCGCGACACGGGCGGCAACCCTAATGGGCCGCCCCAAGCCCGAATTGTGAGAAAAGACTACTTTTGCGGGCCAGCCCGTCTGGCCAAGTAAGTCCAAAATAAACCTTGGGCCCAATTATGCCCATACAAGCCCATCTGGCCGTATTTGCCCATATACCCCATTGGGCCCGTTAGGGCCCGTGTACCAATGGGTCTATTTCACGCGTTTTGAGGCCAGTTTCCCCAACTCTGTAACATCCACATGGGCCCGTATGGTCCGTGTGTGTGTCCAATGGGCCTCAGAGGCCCATTTGTGCATCCCATTTGGATTACACTTATACGTAGCACCCGCGTAAAAGCGTACGTATTTTAACAGACAATTAATCAAGGTAGGATCAAAGAGACTCAAACAATTGAGAATATGTTATCAGGAATCCAAGGAGATTTTATTATGTCTTTCCACCCTTTAAAAGAAGAATTGGCAACCACCACTAACAGCTCTATTCTATCCCTTAGTGAAAAATTGGATGTGCTTAATAACAAAGTGGACCTGCAACTTAATCTGATCAAAAATGATCTTAGAGACTTGAAATTCCGTCTGACCAACCCATTAGGGAGTACTACAGAGGAACCAAAACCTCCCAGAAAAACCACTAATCCTTATGCACCACCCTTATTAGGAATGCATAGGAGTGATACCTTTAGGCCTATTCCTACTCCTGAGATGGAGAAAGCACTCAAACTGTTACCCCCTATTTCTTGATTCCCCAAGTTCTCCGGTGAAGGAGAATACAATCATATAAATTGTATTAAATTTATTGACTACACCATTAACCCTTATGACCTACCAGAAGCTATAGCTGTAGTCAGGCTACACAGGCTATTTGAAGGAGTAGCATTGGACTGGTTTATCAGTAAGAAAGAAGAAGTAGGATCCTTACCATGGAATTCTTGGAAACTTCAAATCAAAGAACAATTTGGTTCTAGAATGTGGAAAAGGAAAATGATGAAAAAGTTTGAAAATTCCCCATTTGACCCCTCCAAGGACAAACCTCACAAATGGAGCTTGGAACAGAAGAAAATATTGAATTGCTTCTATCCAGATGCTGATAAAGAGGAATTAAATGAAAGACTCCTCAACCTGTGTCCTGGCAATCTTAACCATAGTGTAAGATGTAGGATGAGTATGGATGCGGACTTGCCCACTCTAATCAATGTGCTAGAAGAAGTAATAGACATGAATTGGTTGGACAAGAAAGCCCCTTCCCGACCCAAAGAGAATTATAATATCAACAAAGCCAGAGAACAACCTCCTCTGATAAATGCTCTGATAATAAGAAACCTAATGAGAATAGGGATAAAGAGAGGATGCCAGCAACTTATGGGAATTGTAACAAGACTGGGCATATGAGACAAGACTGCCCATTACCAACAAGGAAGATAGCAGTCTTGGAAGGAGAACAGGAGGTTGAAGAGAATCAGAACTATGAAGATATAGCTGATACTGAAGGATTTCTTTCTGAATGTGAATTGATCCTGACCAACCCTGTTAATGTTATAGAAGGAGATATAGGCACTTCTGCAGAAATCAATAACATCCATGGGGATTCTAGCTTTCCCCAACAATGTAATCCTACCATGATGCCTAGGCATATTATGGATGTCAAACCATTAACAGTTAAACCTATAAGTGGGAAAAGTTATACCACTGGTCAAACTTGTTATGCAACAGGATTGTATAAAAACAGACCTATAAGGTTATTACTGGATAGTGGAGCCTTTCTCTCATGTGTCTGTGCTTAATTATTAAATAAATGGGACCCCAATTGGAAAGAACACCTTTTGACCATCCCAAAAGCAAGTTTCAGCTCTTGAAACTCTACCATGAATACTATTGGAGTATGGAATTCTCCTATAATACTACCTCACATTAAAGGATCTTTGAGAATACAAGTGGAATTTGTAGTATTGCTCAACAGACTATGTGACTACCTGATACTGGATAATGATGCCTTATTTCTATATGGTATAGACGTGTTCCAGAGTAGAGGAAGATACTTCACAGTAGGAGGTAATTGGGATAAGCATTTTAAGATATGCACCATCCAGTCTAACTTCCCCTCCTCTACTTATCAAAAGCATTTAGAAGACTTTGACCAAGAATATTTCTCTCAAGAAGCTCTGAATATGAAACTTTCTGAGGAACAGAAAAAAGATATATTGAAAGTCTGCTTTGGGAACCAGAATGCTTTTTGTACTAAAGATCATCCCATTGGTGATATTAAAGGACATGATATGGTATTGACTTTGACCATAAAGCCTCATTATCCTCCTAACTTGAGAAGGCCAGCCTATCCTTCTAGTCCTAAGTCTAGAAAATCTCTTGAGGAACATATTCAAGAACTGATAGACTTACAAGTATTAAGGAAAGTAGGGCATAATGAACAGGAAGATGTGACCACACCTGCAATCATAGCTTGGAATAATGACAAGTCAAGAATGGTAGTGTCAGCCTCCTGGATTCCAAGACCCTTGCTATCCTTTAGCTACCAGAGATGATAGATTAAATAATAAATATATTATTTGATAAATGCAGCAAAAATCCATTGAATACTTGGATTAAGCTTATTGCAAGGTTAAATGGTTTGGTTATTGTTTATTGTTTTGAATCAATATGAATAAATTGATTATTAAATATTTATAGAGGGGCCACAATTATATTGGGGATCTTTAACACCTCTCTTCAGGGATTTCAGTATGAAAAAACATAGTCCTGGTTACTTTGGGCTCTTTAGTTTAAAGAATATTTTACCCAAAGATAATATGTATATAACATACACAATGAAGTGGTAGGACCTTGTAGCCAAGCTACCACTACAGAGAAAGGATAATAAGACTTACTGGTATATTATTAAATCCTTTGGGTATCTGTTTGAGACTTGTACTGATGGGCTAAATCTGTACACTGGGGTTATAAGGTTGTTCAGCAGTTTTAATTGATAAAAAGAGGTTTAAGGACGGATATTAATGATCAGAAATTGCCATAAATCACTTACTTATCTCTTATAAGTACTTGATTACCTTGGAACGGCATCTGGATATGAATATTACTGGGTCTCTGCCCATCAACATCCTCAAAAGAGCTCTTTATTTATAGCTTTTGGAGTCCCAATATGGTCCTTCTGAGGGTTGTAGGTGCTCAAAGGGACGGACACTAAGGCTATCAGGGAAACCAGAGGTATCCTGTCATGTTTTCCCGGTGCTATAGCACGGGTAGCATCTAATTCCTCAGGGTATGGGAATTATTCTACCTTATAATAGAAATTAGGACTTGTGAAAAACACTAATCTGTCCTATTTATGTATTATTTAATTAATTATCCTTAGTAAATGTTCCCAGTAATTTAATAATTATATTAATAGACATTTCTACGGACATCTTGATGTCAGGTAAGCTCTCATTATGTATTATATAACTGGAGTAAAAGTCATAATATTGATTTTACTCTTTATTTTCGACTTCCAGTTGATTTATTAAGATAATTACTGAAAAATAAAAGTCATGTGAATTCATGTAATATTTTGACATCATTATTTTCCTTATTATGTCACGAAGATATTGATGTCTAGAAATTCTCATAAAAGTATTTTAAGGTATTTTAATATATTTTTAGAAGTACTTTGCATTATATCAAGTAAAAAATACGTATAAGGATTATTTATGTATTTTTATATGATATTATGTATTATTAGACTGTCTATTATCCATGGGAACATTTATTACATATTTAGAATGTTCCCTTGTAGGTTGTAGCATGTTTACGCAGTACCTGAACCTCCCAGGCCGCCTGTCACTCTGTCAACCTGTAGTCCCGCGGCTGCGTACTTGTCAGAGGCCCGGGGCTGCGTAAACCACCTCAACGGAGTGAAAAGGCTTTATCTCAGCCGCGCGCGGGTGCATTGGCTGCCGCAGCTGCTTGCAGGATTTGTGACAAAACAAATTTCCGTCCGTAACTCCTAAAATATACACACCAGCTCAATTCTGACTGAATTTTAGGTGTGAAACCTAAAGTGACAATATGTGTGAAGTATTTAATTGGCCAAAAAGCTCAATAATGGAGCCGTAGTATTTTGGGTTTTCTTTCCTTAATTATTTTAAAATATAAGGAGTTGGATTTCAAGGGTGGGGTCAGTGAGTGACCCTACCTAATTTAGGGTGGAGAATCCATTTCTTTAATAATATTCATGGTTTTCCTACTCCTTCCTAGGTTAATTGTATTAATATTATTTTTATGTTATTTTTGTTACTTTTGCAGCTTGCTCTGCAATAGTAGCAAGCTGACAAGATTGAAGGTGTGTATTCATTGATTTGTTGATGATGGCAGGGAGACAACAGAAATGTGTTATGGATGGATGATGAGGGTGACATAACCACCTGCAATGGGCAAATAAGAGACTGGGTAGCAGAGAGAGGCAAGAAGGAGATCAGAGCAGTCAAGCAAAGGGAGAAGGAGGGCCAGAGGAAAAGTACTCAACTTGTTTCACCCAGTGAGGCCATGACGTTCCAAACAACTGGTGGTAGTAATCTGAGTGAAGATTGATAAGATTTGAATGAGAATCCTCTGAACAGAAAACCAGCAGACTGTGGACAACAAGTTAGACTCTTGATAGATCAAATAGGAATTGAGAGAAAGAAAGGAAAAAGTGAGAGGACCAACAGCTTTGAATTATTTAGTAAATAAGAGAAAGATGAGACAGCATGAGGTTTTGGCAGAGTGTAAGTTGGAAGAGTTTAGACGTAGAAGATGGAAGACTACGAATCAAGTTAGATTGTCAGAGAGATCACGTTAAGTGCTAAGACGTTCTTGGGGATTGCATTCTTACCAGGAAGAGGTTAGTTCACGAAGAGACAGGTAGAATAGAAGAGTTGGATTGAGATGGATTTGAGTAGAGAGGAGTTCATTGAGCGAGTAGATGAGAAGTAGGGAGATACGAGTGAGAAAAGATGTGGAAGAATAAAAAGAGTAAATAGAAAAAGAATAATGAGACGAGAGACGGAAGAGATCTCGCCGGAGGAGAGGAGTAGAATCCGCGGTTCTTGACCGAGTTGTCAGTTCACCCGGGTGGTACAGACATGTCACGCGAACTTGTCTCAGAGTTCATAACGTAGAGAACGCGGGGTAAAATACCTCTACAATCTCAACACCCCCCCGTGACTGGTGAGAGTGTAATCCTAAAGTTCACTGATGTGTAACTCCGAAGATTGTATCTTGAAGAAGTTGCAGAGAGGATACAGAAGAGGCCTTCGTGAGAGAATCCGCGATCATTGATTGACTTTGAATTAGAGTGAGACTAAACTTGTTGCTCGCATAATCTTCGCGCAATCCTTTAGTCTTAATGTCTATATGCCTGGACTTGGAGTGCGACCCAAACCTCTTGATTTTATCATCCAGCCCTTTATTATCGATGTGTAGAATAGGCTTGGGTTCAGAGATTTGATGGACCTCACCAATGAGATGTTTAATCCATTTGATTTCAAGGTAGCAGTCGAGCAACGCGTTTAATTCTGATTCGGTCGAAGAGTAAGTGATATTTCTTTGTTGAGTAGAATTCCAGACGACTGGACTACCGTAGTGAAGAATAATATATCCAGTTTGGGATTTCCGGAAGGTTGGGTCGTCTCCCCAGGTAGCATCGCTGAAACTAGAGAGAATTTCTTGTTTTGGATCGTACGTAATTACAAGCTTGAGATGTTTAGTCGTCTTCAAATATTTCCATACTTTCTTAACTTCCCTCCAGTGAGTCATGCCTGGTTTGGTATTAAACCTAGCCAGACTAGACACGGCGTAAGAGATGTCGGGTCGAGAGTAATGAGCCAGGTGATTCAGAAGGCCAACTGCTGATCTATAGTTAATGTTGAGTTGCCTAAATTCAGCGTGGTCGGCATCCGAGGCCGGTTCGAGATTTAGATTCTGCGTCAAAGGAATATGGGTGTCTTTACAAGAAGTCAAGCCAAGTTCTTCCAGGCCCCTCTCGATGTGGTTGGGTTGACTCAGGAGGATTTTATCGCTTTCGATTTCCATGAGCATCCCGAGAATAGTATTGGGTGGATGGCAAGAAGAATTTTTGAATCGTTCGAGAAAGTTAATCTCAAAGAGGTTAGAGTTACCTACCTGGATGAGATCATCCACGTGAAAGTAGAGAATCTCACCCGTCTTGGAGTTTAGATATAAGCACGGATCACTAGTAGATTCGTGGTATCCTTGAGACTTGATCCATAAAGTTAAGGTTTCGTACCAATTCTTGGGGGATTGTTTCAACCCGTAAAGAGATTTCTTAAGTTTTAGATATGGCGATTTCCGAGTCGATCCTTCTGGGGTCCTTATGATGACAGTTTCGTCTATAGGGGCATGAAGAAAAGCACCTTTTACGTCGAATTGAGTAAGCTTCATTTTATTTTTCAATCCGTAAGTAAGAGCGACTCTAAGTGAACCAAGGTTCCCGGTTGGTGCCCAGGTCTCATTGTAATCGATTCCTAGGACTTGATCGAACCCTTGGACACAGAGTCAAGCTTTGTATTTGACGGGATCACCGTGGCAGTTTTCCTTCACTTTGAAAACCCACGTCGTATTTAGTATATTATCGGGATTGCCATAGTACTCCTCCCACACGTCTTGTAATTCTATAGAGTTCAGTTCATCTTCGGAGGCTCTCTTCCACTTCGGCCATTCAGAGCATTTTTGAGCTGCTTTGTAGGAAGGAGGCTCGTAATAGTGATGGAAACCGTATCGTTGAGGTTTTCTCACCTCTCTTCTGGGTCTTTGAGAAATAGCTTGGATAGGAGGTTCAGGGACTGGAGACGTTGGAGAAGAGTGGTCGGAGGGAGGAGAGTCTACAGATGCCGAATCGTCCTGATCTGAGTCTGATTCGGAAGCAATTTCTTGAGATTCACGAAATGTAAATTTTTTTTCGAATGATAAGGGGTTGGATTCTTCTGCCTGCGGATTAGTTTGAGTGAAGAGATCGATACCAGGTGATTCTAAGAGAGGAAAATCGTGTAGCGGATTTTTAAGGAACTGTATATGTTTGGTTTCAACAATCGCACCGGATGAGTTGAGGATCAAATAAGAATGAAAAACGGGATTAAACCCAACTAAAATCCCTTCCACTCCTTTCTCATCGAACTTTCTTCCTTTTTGTAGTCCATTCGCCAGGTAAATGACAGAAGATCCTACAGGTTTGAGATAATTAGTAGGGAGCTTCTTGCTAAACATAAGTTCCCAAGGGGATAGGTCATTACCTTCCCTAGGGACCTGGTTAAGCATGAAGCAACAGCTTCGAACCACTATGTGCCAATAGCATTTATTCAATCGAGATGAAGAGAATGTTGCGCGAGCTGATTCTATAATTGTCCGATTGGCTCGCTCCGCTCGACCGTTATGTTGAGAGTGATATGGTTCTGATGTTAGGAGTTTGATATGTTTGTTCTTGGCGAATTCTTTCAAGGTAGCATTAGTGAACTCGGTTCCTTTGTCTGAAAAGATTTCAGTGGGATAATAGTTTAGTCGTTTGTACTCTGCTTCAAGAATATTGATGATGACACTGGGGGTCTCTTCTTTAGATTGGAGAGGAAAAGCTGCTAGATAACCCGTGAAGTTGTCCACCAGAGTCAGGACGTATTTATGGCCAGCTTTGGATTGAGGAGTAATCTGACCGATCAAATCTAGATGTATTCGCTCGAGTGGTTTCGATGCAGGTGTCGAGGTGCATGAGAACGGAGCTCGAGTGATTTTACTTCTTACGCAACCATCGCATTGAAACTTATCTAATTCATCTTTCGAGTATCTATCTTTGAGAATTGGTTTAAGAGTGGAAATTGAAGCGTGTCCATATGTCTTATGGAGGTCGGACAGTGACTGAGATTGAGTAAGAGTAGTGGTGGATGATTGGTTGGATAGATTAACCGACAAATTACTTCCAGCAGTTTGGGGCTTCTCTATTACAAATAGACCATCTCGAATTAAACCTTTAAGAACCATTTCGTTGTCTTGTGTAATGAAGAATCGGTCATGCTTTTGAGAGAGACTACATCCCTTCTTTGCGAGAAGACCTGGGCTAATTAAATTGACTACGATATCCGGAACGTACAGACATCCTTCGAGAGTAATGACGGAATCCTTCCACTCGAGTCGGACGGTACCAGTTCCTCGTACCTTAAGGTTCGCTTCTAACTTGCCTGTTTTGATTTCCTCTGCTTCATCTTGTAGATCTATGGAGGTGAAGTACTTGAGATCGTTAAAAGTGTGTATGTTCGCACCAGAGTCAAGGAGAAGATTTGGAGTGCTGTCTGCATTAATCCATAGAGTTAGTAGTGCGTGGTAATTGATCGTTGGTGCCTTCTTCGTCCTATTCTTCCATTCATTTTGCTGTTCGACCCACCATTCAGGGGCGATTTGGGGGTGGAGATGAAAACAAGAAGATTCCGGATGGGGGGCATTTGGATCGTGGAAGCCTTCTTTACATCTAATGCGGATCTTCTTATCTTCTTTATCTGATTTGTTTTTGAACGTGGCCAGTGAGACATTGGTTGTTGATTTTCCAGTCTTAAGTTGTGCCTTACGCTCGTTATTGTATTGGATTAAGTGATTGAATATAACTTCTACGGTTATCGACTTCTCGCCGTGCATGATTTGTTGTTTCAAATTCTCAAGTGTTGGAGGAAATTTGAATAGTATTAAGTAGGCCACAATGTCGCTCGGTAGATCTATTCCGACATCCGCCATACGAGTAAGAGACTTTCGAATGTCCGTTATAAAACCTTCGATGGCAAGTTCGTTGAACGGAGCGTGGAGAAACTGGTTAAAAATTCGTGCTCGATTTGCTGTCTCGGATGAAGCAAATCTACAAGTGATTTCATTCCAAAGTAATTTTGAGGATGTGATATTAGAGGCGTTGACAACATTTGCATGGGTAGTAGCGTCGAGTTTGGATAGGATGATCGCCCGGATTTCCCGATCTTGTCTTATCGGTAGTTGTCCTGCATTCTTAGTCATAGTATCCTTGATATCTTTGAGATCGAACAGCATTAGCATTTTATCACGCCAGATAGAGTAGTTGTCTTCGTTTAATGGAGGAATAGCATCGACGGAGGCTTTGAGAGCAACCTGGTGAAAATAATCGTTTGCTCCCGCTGGTTCGTTCATTTTCGATGTTGTAGAGTCGAATTTCGGCTTTTAACCGTGATAAGATTTGAATGAGAATCCTCTGAACAGAAAACCAGCAGACTGTGGACAACAAGTTAGACTCTTGATAGATCAAATAGGAATTGAGAGAAAGAAAGGAAAAAGTGAGAGGACCAACAGCTTTGAATTATTTAGTAAATAAGAGAAAGATGAGACAGCATGAGGTTTTGGCAGAGTGTAAGTTGGAAGAGTTTAGACGTAGAAGATGGAAGACTACGAATCAAGTTAGATTGTCAGAGAGATCACGTTAAGTGCTAAGACGTTCTTGGGGATTGCATTCTTACCAGGCAGAGGTTAGTTCACGAAGAGACAGGTAGAATAGAAGAGTTGGATTGAGATGGATTTGAGTAGAGAGGAGTTCATTGAGCGAGTAGATGAGAAGTAGGGAGATACGAGTGAGAAAAGATGTGGAAGAATAAAAAGAGTAAATAGAAAAAGAATAATGAGACGAGAGACGGAAGAGATCTCGCCGGAGGAGAGGAGTAGAATCCGCGGTTCTTGACCGAGTTGTCAGTTCACCCGGGTGGTACAGACATGTCACGCGAACTTGTCTCAGAGTTCATAACGTAGAGAACGCGGGGTAAAATACCTCTACAATCTCAACAAAGATTGAGTGGGGTCAGTGGATCAGAGAAGGGAAGAAGAGAGGGGGAGTAGGTAGGAAAAAAATTTTGAAAATTCCTCATTTGACCCCTCCAAGGACAAACCTGACAAATGGTGCTTGGAACAGAAGAAAATATTGGATTGCTTCTATCCAGATGCTGATAAAGAGGAAGTAAATGAAAGACTCCTCAACCTGCTACCTGGTAATCTTAACCATAGTGTAAGATGTAGGATGAGTATGGATGCGGACTTGTCCACTCTAATCAATTTGCTAGAAGAAGTAATAGACATGAATGGGTTGGACAATAAAGCCCCTTCCAGACCCAAAGAGAACTATACCATCAGCAAAACCAGAGAACAACCTCCTCTGATAAATGCCTCTGACAATAAGAAACCTAATGAGAATAGGGAGAAAGAGAGGATGCCTGCAACTTGTTGGAATTTTAACAAGACTGGGAATATGAGACAAGACTGTCCATTAACAAAAAAGAAGATAGCAGTCATGGAAGGAGAAAAGGAGGTTGAAGAGAATCAGAACTATGAAGACATAGCTGATACTGAAGGATATCTTTCTGAATGTGAATTGATCTTGACCAACCCTGTTAATGTTATAGAAGGAGATATAGGTACTTCTTCAGAGTTCAATAACATCCATGGGGATTCTAGCCTGCCCCAAAAATGGGATCCTACTATAGTTCCTAGACATATTATGGATATCAAACCATTAACAGTTAAACCCATGAGTGGGAAAAGTTATACCACTGGTCAAACGTGCTATGCAACTGGGGTGTATAAAAACAGACCTAGAAGGTTATTACTGGATAGTGGAGCCTTTTGCTCATGTGTCTGTGCTGAATTCTTAAACAAATGGGACCTCAATTGGAAAGAACACCTTTTACCTGTCCCAAAAGCCAAGTTCAGCTCTTGCAACTCTACCATGAATGCTATTGGAGTATGAACTGCTCCTATAATACTACCTCACACTAAAGGATCTTTGAGAATAAAAGTGGAATTTGTAGTATTGCTCAACGGACTATGTGACTACCTGATACTGGGTAATGATGCCTTATGTCTATATGGTATAGAAGTGTTCCAGAGTAAAGGAAGATACTTCACAGTAGGAGTTGATTTGGATAAGAAGTTTAATATATGCACCATTCAGTCTAACTTCCCCTCCTTTACTTATCAGAAGCATTTAGAAGACTTTGACCAAGAATATTTCTCTCAAGAAGCTCTGAATATGAAACTTTCTGAGGAACAGAATAAAAATATATTAAAAGTCTGCTTTGAGAACCAGAATGCTTTTTGTACTAAAGATGATTGTATTGGTGATATTAAAGGACATGATATGGTATTAAAATTGACCATTAAGCCTCCTTATCCTCCTAACTTAAGAAGGCCAGCCTATCCGTCTAGTCCCAAGTCTAGAAAAGCTCTTGAAGAACATATCCAAGAACTGATAGACTTACAAGTATTAAGGAAAGGAGGGCATAATGAACAGGTAGATTTGACCACACCTGTAATCATAGCTTGGCATAATGAAAAGTCAAGAATGGTAGGAGACTTCAGAATGCTCAACAATTACACTCAAGCAGATTATTATCCTATACCCCAGATTAATCATGCTCTGCATAACTTGTCCAAGGCTAATTACATCACTACTATGGATATGCTTAAAGGCTTCCACCAGATACTAATAAGCCCTGAAAGCAGGAATTTTATGAGAATAATCTGTCATTTGGGAATATATGAATATCTTAGGATGCCCTTTGGTATAAAGAATTCTCCATCACACTTCCAAAGAAATATGGATACAGTTATAGGTACTTACATCAGACAAGAATGGATGATGGTATATATAGATGATGTTATCATATACTCTGATGACTGGGATACTCAAATCAACCAAGTAAGATTAGTACTCCAGACAATTTCCAGAGCAGGATTAAAGGTGTCCATGAATAAATGCAACTTTGGCTACAGAGAATTGAAACCTTAGGACATATAGTCTCTGGTCTAACTCTAGCTGCTGATCAAAATAAGATAGCTGCTGTCAAGAATAGACCTATGCCTCAAAACAAGGCAGAATTACTGTCTTTCATTAGTTTCTGTAGTTATTACAGACAATACATACCAAAGTTTGCTATGCTAACTAAAAGTATGTATGAAGTATGCAACAACAACACCCTATTTGAAATGACCCATGAGAGACTGAAAAACTATGAGGAATTAAAAATAGCTATGACCTCTACTCCTCCACTTATCCAACCAGATTACTCTAAGCCCTTCAAACTGTAAATTGATGCTTGCATGGAAGGGCTAGGAGCTGCTTTACATCAGGAAAGGATAGAAGAAGACAGACCAGTAGAAAAACCTGTACTCTTCATATCTCGACAGATCAAAGATACAGAGAAGAGATATGGGGCCAGTCAGTTGTAATGTTTGGCACTAGTATGGGCTTTAGAGAAGATACACTATTACTTAGAAGGCACCAATTTCCAAGTAATCACGGACTGCAATGCTGTTAGAACTCTTATGAACATGAAAAATCCCAGCAGACATATGCTCAGGTGGCAAATTGCTATACAACAGTATAGAGGACAGATGACCATAGTGCATAAAGCAGGAGCTAAAAATCAAAATGCTGATAGTCTAAGTAGGAATGCTTTGCCTAATTACTCTAAAAATCCAGAATATGACCCTGAAGATCAAGATATCTTTCCTATCTTGAACTTCAATCTTTTTGCATTGAGTGCTCCAATAATGGGGATCCACTTATGTGAATTAGACACTGCTTTCTTCATCCTAGTAAGAGATAGCTACTCTCCTGAAATCAAGCTACTGATTAATATTATGGAATGTGAATCCCCAGAAGCAGCTTTGATAAATAGCCTGCCTGCGTCACTACTTAAACCCTATAAAGGAGGAAGGTTTACCTTTTGGGATGGTCTCCTTTACTATAGACACCAACATTCCAGCATATTAGTACTAAGCAACAAAGAGCATATACAACATATACTCCAGGAATGCCATGACAACTGTTCATCAGGAAATTTATCCACAGAAAGAACCTTAGAGAAAGTGAAACAAACTGCCTTGTTGGACAGACTGGAAAGAAGTCACTACAGAATATGTTTCTAGCTGTTAAAACTGCCAGAAATCTAATAAAACTAGTGGAAAAAGGTTTGGACTCTTACAGGAGATATCTGAACCTACAACCAGGTGGGAAATCATCAATATGGATTTTGTCACGGGCCTCCCCCCTGGAGGTACTCATTCTTATAACTCTGTCCTAGTTATAGTTGACAGATATTCCAAAAAGGGAAAATTCTTACCTAACCACAAGGTAGATAGTGCTATGGAAGTAGCCTTACTATTCTGGAATAGGATTATAGCTGATGTGGTTATACCCAAGATTATAATCAGTGACAGAGACCCCAAATTCACATCTGAATTTTGGAGGAATCTACATGATATACTGGGCACTACTCTAGCATTTTCTACAGCATACCATCCCCAAACTGACAAATTAGCTGAAAGGATGATACAGACCCTAGAAGATATGCTAAGGAGGTTCTGTAGCTTTGGTCTAGAATACAAAAACTCAGATGGTTATTTCCATGATTGCCTAAGCCTACTCCCAGCCCTAGAAATGGCTTATAACAGCAGTAAACATTCTACTACCAAAGAAGCTCCTTACATACTAGAAAGAGGATGGATTCTAAAACTCCCAGGAATAACGTGAACTATATCTTAGCCACTATTCATCCAACATCTCTTGACTTTAAGAAGATGATAGATCTGGCAAATAATAATGCTCAGAAATGTGTGGAAGAAGCTGTTGAATACAAAAAACAAAGATGGGAGAAATCCCATAAAGAACCTGACTTTAAGATAGGAGACCAGATCTTGATATCTACAACTAATTTCAACCACCTGGCAGGCAACAGAAAACTGAAACTAGCCTTTGCTGGACCATTTGTTATCAAGAAGATGCATGGCAAAAATGCTGTGGAAGTAATCTTGAGTGAAGAATTATCAAGAAAACATCCAGTATTTCCTGTTAGCCTAGTCAAACACTTTAAACCAAGAGAAGGCAGCAACCTCCCTCCAGCAATAATCCCAATAGAACCTGACCCTGTAAAAGAAAAAGGGAAAGTCAGAAGAATATTGAGAGATAAGAAAGAGAGGGTACAAGGAAAAGATATCAGACTATACTTAGTAAGATACAAAGGAGAATCTGCAGACAAAGATGAATGGTTACCAGAAAATAATATACCTGATGGACTAATACATCTCAGAAACTACAGAGCCAGCAAAAGGAACTGAAGCACACATGAAGTCAGTTTTTTCTCCCAACTTCCTCCATATTTTTTTCAGATATGGCCATATCTTGGAGTTGGGGAATGTCAGCTTGCTACTTTTGCAGAGCAAGCTGCAAAAGTAACAAAAATAACATAAAAAATAATAATAATACAATTAACCTAAGAAGCAGTAGGAAAACCATAAATATTACTACAGAAATGGGTTCTCCACCCACAATTAGGTAGAGTCACTCACTGACCCCACCCTTGAAATCCAACTCCTTATATTTTTAAATAATTAAGGAAAGAAAAACCAAAATACTACGGCTCCATTATTGAGCTTTTTGGCCAATTAACTGTTTCACACACATTGTCACGCAAAGGTTTCACACCTAAAATTCAGTCAGAATTAAGGTTTTGTGTATATTTTAGGAGTTACGGGCGGAAATGTGTTTTGTCAAAATTCCCGCACGCAGCCGCAGCAGCCAATGCACCCGCGCGCGGCTGAGATACAGCCTTGTCACTCCGTTGTGTTTGTGTACGCAGCCCCAGGCCTCTGACAAGTACGCAGCCCCGGGACTATGGGTTGACAGAGTGACAGGCGGCCTGGGAGGTTCAGGTACTGCGTAAACATGCTACAACCTACAAGGGAACATTCTAAATATGTAATAAATGTTCCCGTGGATAGTAGACAGTCTAATAATACATAATATTATATAAAAATACATAAATAATCCTTATACGTATTTTTTATTTAATATAATTCAAAGTACCAAGAATGTCAAAAATAAGACAATGACAACTTCTAAAAATATATTAAAATACTTTGAGTCAGTCCCTTTGAGCCCCTGTACCCCTCAGAAGGATAGTATTTGGACTCCAAAAGCTATAAATAAAGAGCTCTTTTGAGGATATTGATGGGAAGAGACCCAGTTATATTTATATCCAGACACCCTGCCAAGGTAATCAAGTGCTTATGAGAGATAAGTAAGTGATTTATGGCAATGTCTGATTAATAATATCTGTCCTCAACCTCTTTTTATCAATTAAACTGCTGAACAACCTTATAACCCCAGTATACAGGTTTAACCAATCAGTACACGTCTCAAACTGATACCCAAAGGATTTAATAATATACCAGTAAGTCTTTTTATCCTTTCTCTGTCGTGGTAGCTTGGCTACAAGGCCCTACCACTCCATTGTGTATTTTATATACATATTATCTTTGGGTAAAATATTCTTTAAACTAAAGAGCCCAAAGTAACCAGGACTACGTGTTTTCATACTGAAATCCCTGAAGAGAGGTGTTAAATATCCCCAATATAATTGTGGCCCCTCTATGAATATTTAATAATCAATTTATTCATATTGATTCAAAAAAATAAACAATAAACAAACCATTTAACCTTGCAATAAGCTTAATCCAAATATTTTTCTGATTTTTGCTGCATTTATTAAATAATATATTTATTATTCACTCTATCACCTCTGGTAGCTAAAGGATAGCAAGGGTCTTGGCATCCAGGACGCTGACAAATCTCATGCCTCTTCAAACCCATTGAAAGCTGTGAACAACCTTGATTTCATTCAACAAATTGATTGCAATCAACAGTACTGGGGAGCTGGAGGGTATCAATATTAAACAAATATTCTTTTACAATCCCCATCCCATGAGAAAACTTGACAAAAGTTTTTTTTATTAATTTTGTAAATTTATTTCTATTTCATTGTTAAAATACAACTGTAAAATTCTCTCACAAAAAACAAAAAATCATTTAATAATATTTATGACAGATTAAAACATTAGCAATAAAATAAAAATCAATATAAATGATTTATTTGGTCTGGCAAGCCCCCTGTACCAACAATGGAAACCAAAAAAAAAGGTCAAATCATTGTTGAGAATGACAATGATTCAACCCACAAGGACCTTCTGACCCTTGAGTTGAATTGCTGTCAGATCAAACTTGACAGAAATTTGACAAGGGCCCAACCGCGCGGAGGTGGAATTGGCATCAAGCCGTTAGCAAGCCCTCAACCACGCTGGATGTTTTGGAACACCAATGTTATTTTGATGGGTGCACTCCCACTAAGGGAGTGCTGTCAAATCAGCGTTGGCCAAGCTGGGGGCTCAACAGCAAGTTTGCCCTGTGGTGTATGTGTATGTTCTGTAAAGCATGTTTGGGTGCTGAGCCAAGTTTTTTTCAAAATTTGCTAAAGCCCACGTGGCACTTAGCAAAGTCATCTGGGCACCTGGCAAAGCCTTCTTGGTGCCTTTTCAATGTCCACTTGGTGCCTGGCCAAATTGGTCTGGTGCCCAGCCAAGTTCATCTTGGTGTAGATCAAATCTGGTTGCATTGACCCACCAATCACATGATCATACTTGAAAAAAAAAAGGCTTGAAGTTGGGGGGAGGGAGTCTGGTCAATTTTGGTACAACCAGCATTGATTGGCATCAAGGGGAGCCTGGTTAGGTGCCAAGTTTTAATTGCTGCAAGCCCAACCTAATCAAGCTCCCTGGGCGCCAATCCAAGTCCTGCTAGGCACATGCCAAGTCAAACCTGAACAGGCACCCAGATGGGCTTTACACACCATATGTGTATATGGCTCTGGGAGAAGCCTAAAACAACATTTTTCATCAAAAATATAAAACTTTGGGTTGCAATATACACCCCCATTTGCAAATTGATGGTGTATAAAGCCCATCTGGGGGCCTGGCAAAGTTCCAGGTTTTGTTTGTAAAGTGTGTGTGGTGCCCAAAAAATCTAGCTTGGCACCCAGCCAAGTGATCTTGGTGCCCTTTCAAGTGCCAGTTGGCCCATCCCCAAATTGGCCTGGTGCCTTGCCAAGTTGGTTTGGGTTTCAATCAAAGCTGGTTGCGCAACCAATTATCAACTTTATTGTTTCTCTTTTTTTGACTCAAAAAGTTCTTTTTTTTAATTTTTACTTTAAATAGCTGCGCATAAATTAATAAAATTAATTTAAACAAGGTTGAAAAAAAAACTTACCTTGTTGAATATGCTTTGAAAAAAAGTCCCATGACTTTTTTCTACCCACTGTACTTTTCCCCCACATCATCTAATTTGTCCCTCAAGCAGGAGAAGATAAAAAAACATGAGAAAAAAAAAACAATAAAATATAAACATATATATTTCAGAGCACACCATACCAGGATGGGTTTCCCAGCAGATACCACTCATTTACGTTTCCCCCACATCATCCAATGAGTATCTCTTGCAGAAAAAGATAAAAAACCATGAGAAAAAATACAAATAAAATAAAAATAAATAATCAAAAATAAATTTGAAATAAATATCCAAATTCTTTAATCCAATTTAACTTGTGGGCTCAATTATCAAAGGCACAAATATTGCTTATATCTATTTGGTCATATTATGAACTAAAATGTGGTTACTGATCACTAGGGTGTTATTTAAAACTATTTTCCTGCAAGAGAATTTTTATCCCCCTGGTTCAACAGGCAATAAAATGATTACTGAAACCTGGTTCACCAGGGCCAAATTGGGGTCTCTGGCTGACCAGTGACATGAAGTCACTTTTGTGGCCACTTTTGTCCCCCATAAGTATCAAAACGTTCCCCATGAATTCACAATGATTGATTCAATTTTTCACAATGCTGTACACAATATTTCTTGTGGGTTTCACCTTTATGGAAAACAAAAGTCCAGAAGATTTCACTGCTGCTGAAAATGAGAATCACCTTGATTTCACCTTTTTGGAAATTGGAATTCATCTGTATTTCCCAAATCATGAACTTTTAATTCTGCCATTTCCACCAAGATTAAACAAGAACTATTTCTGGAAAAAATTGATTTTGTGAAAAATGTTGATTTTTTTGCAGGGAAATTGATTTGTAAAGGAAGTTTGTTTGTTGGAAAAATCATAATGGTTATAAACCGTTTTCAGTTTTTGCAATTCTCAATTTTCACAGCTTGAAAATTATAATTTCACAAAGCTCCGCATCTCCTACAAACAGTTGGCATTTTTTCCAAGGCCAAGATTGCAGGCCATCAAGAGTCTATGTAACAGATGTGAGTATCCATACATGAAAACATAAATGCCCTCCCCATGCCAAATGAAATTGGTGCTGAATTTATCCCAACAAAAAAATATATCAATGAACAGAGAAAAAAATAAAGCAAGTTATAGCAAAATCCAAAGGAATTTTCTGTTCAGAGATGAGTGTTACACTCTTTCCAGAATTTCAATAAAAATAAATGTAACAAAAAGTGTCCGCCAGTGTCACTATGAATTCACAAGAGAATCACTTCAAATCAGCTCACAGTTCACTTTCTTTTTGCTGGTGCACCTGGGGCACAGGCCCCACTTTAATTGTGGGTAAAAAAGTGCAATCACACATTGTCCAAGGATCCCATCTTCAAGCTAATCCTTGGAGTTAGCTAACCCATCTCAGAGCTGGAAACATGGGCTTTGTACCTGGTAAAAAACCCTTAATTTAGCACATGAATGCCATAGAACTCAAGGGATTTCAAATGACCCAGGAGTATTTTTCAATGCACAGATCTCCCTCATATAATTTCACAAGGGAAACACCTCAAATAAACTCAAAGTTCACTCAAATATTTTAAAAGCTTTTATGGATAGGGTTTTACAGGAAAGCCTTTTGTTTCATTCTTCAAATATTTATTCCATTTAAAAAACATGGATATCTCTGCCAGGAAATGCAGAATTTGAATAGATATCTCCCTAAATGTCTCACATGGAGGGTTGAAACAAACCCAAGGTGGCACTTGTAAACAGTAATGGGAAGAAGAATCATACTGGGATAAAACAAGACAGCCAGGCAGAGACTTCCAGAAGAAAAGAAAGTCAAATCTCCAATTCAGTTTAGAGCACTGACTCATTTCAACAAACTCCTCAACAACTGTCAAGGCATGTGGTGGTAAATCTTCCTTTATAAGATAAATCTTATTCTTCCTCATTCTCCCATCTTAGATGGGGTTATTGTGTTCCATTTACTTCATATCAATCAATTTTCTGCATAAAAGGTGCTAATGTGTTTAAACCACAACAATCATTGATTTTAAATAGCTTTCTCTTTTCAGGGTTTATTGTATGCTTTCTCAATACTCACCTGAGTAGCTGCCTTAGTTGCCTTTATTTTGCATTCATTTTTTGATCCACATGTTTTATATAGTTGTATTTCTGCACTAAAATATGTATCATCCTGTTGGGGATATCTTTTTTCAGAAGATTCTCTTTACTCATAATCTCAAAAAAAAACCCTTCTATTTCTGTCACTACAACCAATCCAATTTGAACCTATGTTCAAAGGCTAAAAGGTTGGATTTTCAGTCAAAGCCTTAAACAATCATTTGTACAAATTCAAAATGCCCCCCTGTAACATATTTATGCCATTTCCTGCCTGCATTAATTTTTGATTCAAGCCTATTTGACTTCAAATCAGATGTAGGAAGGAATGCCCATTTAGCATGGCGCGGCCACAGCCCAAAGAAACAATCACTATCAACAACAAAAGCCCACACATTGCACGGTTTCCTTAATGGACTCATTTGCGCATGTGAACCAATGTCTCCAGCATGCAAAGGCCAATTAATATTGACCAGAGCAACTCCCCAACAATCTTTGTTTGACAATATCTTAAACTTAAAAAGCAACATTTATTTGATACAAGAAACTTGTTTCTTATAAAAAGAGTGAAGTTACTTTACAGACTCATCATAGTGTGTATTTCATCCACATGAGAGGGTGGGCAGAGGAGGGACTACACTCTTATGTGGTTGTAGTTTCACCGTTGCCAGTGCAGTGATGTGCACTCCCATATAGTAGGCCAGGCATGAAAATTTGGGCTGACAGAACCCAAGTGTGGTCCAGGTGACTTGAGCCCCACCACCAAGGTTAAATTACACAAGACCGGTATATGTAAATGATTAAACCACACTTCACTCAATGCTTTGAAAACCACACTCAATTTTGAACACACCTCACCAACTTTTGAACATTTCTCACTTGATTTGGAACACACCTCAACCTGCTACACCCTCACCCAAGTGGACTTCAACACTCCTCACCCTGCACACCCTCACCAAAGTGAATTTGAACAATTGTTACCCAATTTCTAACACTACTCACCATTCCAACCCTGACAAAAGTGAATTTGAAGAATTGTTACCCAATTTTCAACACGCCTCACCCGGCTAAACTTTCATCAAACTGGATATCAACACTCCTGACCTAATTTTGAACACACCTCACCCTTCTACACTCCCACTGAAGTGGATTTCAACACTCCTCACTGTGCTACATTCTCACCAAAGTGTATTTCAACACCTCTCACCATTCTACAATGCATGCATCCAAACAGGAGGATTTTGGTGCAACCTGGATTAAAGCATGGAAGTTGCACAAAAATGTTGGTGTTTGGATGCATGCATCCAAACAGGAGGATTTTGGTGCAACTTGGATTAAAGCATGGAAGTTTCATGAAAATGTTAGTGTTCGGAAGCATGAATCCAAACAGGAGGATTTTGGTGCAACTTGGATTAAAGCATGGAAGTTGCATGAAAATGTTAGTGTTTGGATGCATGCATCCAAACAGGAGGATTTTGGTGCAACCTGGATTAAAGCATGGAAGTTGCATGAAAATGTTAGTGTTTGGATGCATGAATCCAAACAGGAGGATTTTGGTGCAACTTGGATTAAAGCATGGAAGTTGCATGAAAATGTTAGTGTTTGGATGCATGAATCCAAACAGGAGTATTTTGGTGCAACTTGGATTAAGGCATGGAAGTTGCATGAAAATGTTAGTGTTTGGATGCATGCATCCAAACAGGAGGATTTTGGTGCAACTTGGATTAAAGCATGGAATTTGCATGAAAATGTTAGTGTTTGGATGCATGCATCCAAACAGGAGGATTTTGGTGCAACTTGGAGGTCTGACCACTGCTCACGCTGATGCTTTGCGTCTGAGTCCTTCCATCAGTCCCACATAAGCAAATACATAGAATCCACTTGGGATGGATAAGATGAGTTCAAGTCATCCAAACCGTCTTCCTTTGATTCAGATAGGTGTCAAGGCCCGCTTATTGTCTCTCTTAGCTTAGGTATTGACGCTCCTCATGTTTTCTTTGTGATCCATCATACGCTTCCAAAAAGTACTGAAGGTTATTATCAAGAATCAGGTTGTGCTGGACGTGATGGGCATGTTTCGGACTGTTTGCTCTTTTGGAAAACAAGTGATCTTATCCCACTCTCTGGAATGGTTGCCTCCGAGACTGATGGGATCACAAAACGTATAGGCCTTCATATTCTTTGAAATCTTGGTCACAACCCAGTTTTTTGACGTGGTGTCTTGCCACCCCCTGCAGTTTACTCTATGGCCCAATACGCTGTCAAAGTGGAACGCTGTCGTAGTACCCTCTTTGCTGACTATTTCAACACCTCCCGCTCAACTTGAAACTCTGGAAATCCTCTACCTTTCTCTCCTGAGCCCTGTAAAAATTGTGACAATTGCAAACAAGATCCTTCTCAAATCCTATACGATGACTTGACAATACAAGCTTGTCACATCTGCCACGTCGTTGGTTACATAACTAGAATGAACGGCCAAATAACAATGATCCAACTAGGGGATTTGATGCGTGGCGTTGGGCCTTCAATCATTCAAATCATTCAAACCCGCCAAGTTGACCAAGATTTTGATGATTTTCCAACCCATCTAGCTCCCAAGGTAGTGGGACTAGACAAACTGAATCGCAATAAGATTGCACTCACTAAAGAGGTTGGCTAATCTTCTTAAAGACAGCTTGCTAAAAATGAAGAATGAGAACGCTTAACTGCCCAATACGTCATCTTTTTTTTCTTCATTATTTCAATTGCCCTTGTTTTCATCCAAAGCAATTGGAAAACTTAATCCTTCACCTAATTTTGCAAGGTTACCTGGCGGAACATTTTGTCGCTAGTATGTCAAATTGAGCCTTGTTTTTCCTTGATTTTGGAAAGAGTTGTCTGAAGATTGAGAAATTGTGTCTACCACTCCCGCTCGACCAAAGCTGCTTACATGGTAAACAGGTATATCATGCTTGGAACCAAGTCTTGCAACTTTGAACGGTACTTTGACACTATCATGAACGTGTAAAAGCCTTGGTCCTCCAAAAATCAGATTCCAAACCACGTCAAAATCATTATTCCTTTGGTATCTGCTCCAAAAAGCAAGCAAGCTTCCAATTCAAACTTGAAGACTAATGTCAAAGAACCCAAGAAACAAAAGACGACCTACAGTGTTCAACAGGGCAAAACGACCACCAAGATTGCCGTAGCCCAAGCTTGTGGTCACTTGATCATATCTGATGATGATGATGATCATAATCACCATAATCACAATAGTAATAATGACAAGGTGTGCAAAGATGAATCCTCTAAACCGGCTGAGGAATGAACTGATTTGATGAATGGTCTTGCCTTCAATTGTGGATTGAAACAGGTGGGTAAGCGTCCAAGCAGCCGTGAGGATCAAGGTAGAAGTGGTAAAAGACAAAAAGTTTTGTTGATCAAAATCAAATCCGAATGAAGAAGATTGACAACTCCACTGGTAGTGAGGTGAAAAAACTCAAGGGTTGAAGGAAGGGATTTCTAAGTGTTCATACGTACGTACGGTGGCTAGATAAGAATAATGGGACCAATTGACCTTAAAACGGTTCATTTATTCGCGGGCTTCTGTTTCAAGGCTAAATTCAATTGTTCAAAAAAAATAAATAATAAAAGGCATGTATTATTCATTTTCTTTTCTTGGGATTTAGATTGTTTGAACGTCTGTACGTACTCTCTACTTAACAACACAATTGAAATTTTTGGAAAAAATATCAAATCAAGCATAAAACTCCAAAAAAAATACGCTGGAGGAAAAAAAAATTGAAAAAAATTGAAAAAATTGAAAAATCCAGTGCCATCAATATTTTTTTGTTCTTGTTGATGAGGGTGTGAGTGAGAGAGTGAGAATTGCAAAGGGGAATGATGTTGAAGAAAAGAAAGATGAAGTCTCTTGAAGAGATTCTTTTTTTTAAAAAAAAAAACGGGATTCAAAACCATTGGTTTTATTTTGATGTTGATGGTGGCTTGGTAAGAAGATGGTGATGAGAATTTTGAAAGTGATAGGTTGGGAGTTGTGGAAACTGCTACAAAAAAAAAACACACACATTGATTGATTGAAGGACTTTAAGCATCTGATATGTTTGTATTTTGAGGTTTAATTGGAGTTCAGGTCCATTGACATCATTCTAAAATCAATTCTGATCCTTGCACTTTTGACCCTCCTCCTCTGATGTGGTTTGACCATCACCCTTGATCTTCTGAATCAATAGATTTCTCAAAAAAAGACTATATATATCAAGAATGAGAACCCATAAATCAATAATAATAATAATCACTTACCATGTTTTTTTGATTGTTTAATTTTTTTTTTGAATCAATTGAGTAGTCAGACATTGAGATCAAAAAAAAAAAATAAAATAAAATAAAAAATAAAATAAAAAAATAAAAATAAAAAAAATAAAAAAAAAAATAAAAATAAAAAAAAAAAAATAAAAAAAAATACCAAGTTTGTGGTAATGTGGAAAGTGAGAGCATGCAAGAATTTCACAACTTTGTGCAGAGGCAGTCCTGAACATCCCATTCCAACCTTGGGAAGTTCCCTTCAAAACCGTGTAGATAGCAGTAGAAAGTATCCTGTAATGAGTTTTGGAAGATCTAAAGAGATCATTGATGCACAAGAGAGAAAGACAATCGAGATAGGTTTCAAAACCCGGGAGGCTAAGACCCCAAATTGGTCACAAGCCTGATCCTAATTTGACTGATGATTGAAGAACCCTCCCAGTTTTTGAGCAAGCAGGAGGATGGGAGTCATGGGTGAAGGGGAAACAATCAAAGAGTGGAAGAACATCCAGTAGGAGCCGGATTGGGTGACTCTCTTGAGGTCAAATCAAGCAACCACATGTCATCAAGATCGTGAAGATCACTCAAGGCATCTAACTCTCTCTCCAGCTTCACCTTGACACCCTCACTCACCTTCAGCATCAACCTTGAGGCAATCCTATTCTTCATCCCATTGATTTGAATTAGGATCAATACTTGCTTGACAAGACCAATGGGCCATGGTGAGATGCCCGGGGGAAAAAATGAAAAAAAAAACAAAGCTGAGTGACTCGACAACAAGGATGACGCTCCTATTGCTGATACAATTCAACCTCAATTCTGGGTTTAGGATACACCTTCTATTGTTTATCTTTGGAGATTGCCCTCCTTGGTTTGACTTTTCTTTCTTTTTTTTCTTGGACAGTGGAACCTTAATGGTTTTACCTGGCTGGGGGAGTAGGGTCCAATTGGGAAGGATAAACTAAAATTGATTTGGAGATGATTTTTCAGTAATGCAACCAGATGTGAAACACAGCTGAAAGACTGGAAAAACACCAATGAAATTTTTACTATGGAAGTGGTAGTTTTACATAAAAGTGATATGAAATAAACTGTAAAATAATTTTTTTATGAATACTGGAATTAATCAGAATGAAGCTTTCATTGCATTGTGGAAAATATTGATCACTGAAATTGTAGCTGGGATATCAAAATATACAATATTTAATTGGAAATTTTTATTCCATAAGGAATTTCAAGTGAGTCCCGTTTGAATCAATGTGAAAATTCAAGTGAATTCAGGTTTTTTCCTTGGGGAATTACAAGTGACATTCATTTTTCACCATGGTGAATACAATGTGAATCATATTTTCTTTTTGATGTAAACTGAGGTGAACTCAAGAATACTCATTGGTGAAGAGAAGTTTCCCATAAAGGGATTCAATTGGCCAGAAAATGGGACTGGATGGTGACATGAAGTCACTGGCCAGCCAGAGACCACGTTTTGGCCCTGGTGGTGGTTGAAAAAGTGAATTCTTCACTCCAATAGTTTGTTGGGGTTGGTGGCTCACTCCTCAGTTGATTTTCCCAATCCAGCAATTACATAGTTATGTAATTGGAGGTAGCATTTCTGATGATTTGGAGGTTGAATGGGTTTTCCACTTTCCCCTGGAACTTGGTGGAGCAATGTGGGTTGAACTCCACTCATGGATGCTGTCCAGGACCAGAGGAGATTGAAGGTGTAGTAGGGTAAAGATATGTGGATGTAGAGTTGAGGGTGATGTGACAACCTCTGTCAATGACAGAGGGGGGGAGGTGAGATCAACTGAAGGTACAAAAGAGATACTTCTTGAGATATAGCTTGGATACAGGTGAGATACAACTTTCCACCTGCATACGGGTGGCGCCCTATTTTTTGTGGTGTTCTTTGATAAAAGCCAACAATTGATTATGGCAACCCTGTTGGCTGGGGTGTTGTCATTTTCTTTCATTGAATAAGATGCAGTGCCCCCACATTCATGGCACATTTCCCATTCGCTGATTATTATTGCAGTAAGAGAGGAGTTCCAGCTAGATTTTGGATTCTGTTCCCAGTGGTAGGTACATCTAGAAATGCCAGAATTAAGGATTAGGGCACATGCATGGGCTATCCATTTCTCATCATGAGAGTGAATTTGGCTCATGGAAGTTGTTTCTAAGGGTTGAGGGGTTGAAGAAATCTTGTGTTTTAATTGGCGCAACGCATCCTTCTTGAAGAGTTTGAGCTCCTTTTCCTGTATTTCTGGATTGGAGTTGTATTGATTTGGTTAACCAGTGTTTGATGATATAGCATCAATAATGGATTCCTTCTGCCTTGCAATATGATTTTTCAGAGACGCAATTTTGCCACCAGTTGGAGGATTTGGAAGCTTGTTGTTGTTAGAATCCATTCAAATAATTGCTTTTGTCCAATCAAGTAAGTATTTGGAAATACCACTTGAAGATGGGGGGATCCCAAGATTACGTGAATGTTGAGATATTGAATATTGTTCTTGCGCCAAAAGTTTTTTATTCTTCTGGTATTGATGGGATTGGGAAATTTGCTGTGCAATCACAAAGTAGGATGGAGTAGCAGAGTTTTCAAATTCATCCTCTTCCCAACAGCTGCCATGTTGAATTTGTCATCTGGAAGAGGGAAATTTGATGCCTCAGCATATGATGGTTCTGGGTTGACTGAGCTTTCTTTATTTTTGTCATATTAAATGTAAACCAGGATTCAGTCTTGGGTTTGTATCATTGTGAGGTAGATCATAGACTGCAGGGATAGTTCTTACCAGGTTCCATTTCTAATGTTCCAATTTGGTACCAAGATTAAAATTTTTCTGATTTGTTGGTTTTGTATTGATTTTCAACAAACTGATAAATAGGAAGTCAGCTTTTCTTTCTTTGAAAATCTGAAAATTTTCATAAATTGAGATATTATATATTGTGATTCCCCTTTGTTCCCAAATTTTTCTTCCAAGTGGGCAAAGGGTATGGACATAAGTATGTGGGTAGATGTAAGGAAGGTTTTAACCAGGGCAGAGCTCAAAGATTAATCAAAATTCATCATGAAATAGGAAAAGAGACTCTGTGGCTTCCATCTGCCTCAAAAAGTTTTGTTGTTGTTTTCTCTTGCATTCATGCATGATATACAAAAACATACTGGTATAATGCAGTAAAATTTTATTTATTTAATATTTTGCATTGCCAATGATATATATGAAAGTAACACTATTTATTTTTGTATTCTGAACTTCCAAAATTTAAGTCCATAAAAAACATCCTTGAGCATTATCTGGCTCAGAAAAGATTTTCATTCCCGTATCCATGGAATTGACAAAAAATATTTGAATTAGAATCAAGGAACAAGAAAAAAACTCCATTGGAGAATAGCTGAAGTTAGAATATATTGAGATGAAATTTTTTTGTATTATAGACTCAAAATTACTCCCTTCCCGTTTCATTTATTTTTATGGATTAAAAACTGAATGTTATCTCAAGTAAAGATCAATGGGACAGGAACAACTTGAAAATGTTCATATATTCTTGCCTTTGTTTTGTAGGATGATTTGAATTGTATTTTATTCAGAAAGATGACTCAGGAAACCACACTTAGCCAATTTTAGAACCAGAATTCACATTGGTCTGGATTCCTTTTTTGGGAGGTAGATTTTGGGAATCTGAATGATGGGTTAATGTAATGATTAATCTTGCATGCCAGATTCTGAATGGTTCAAATTCTTGTGCATAAGAAATTTCAATTTCCCACTCATTTTCAGAACTGATAAAGACTACATATGCTCAGATCATATGACACCATTTAAAACAGCCATGGAAGGAAATGCATTTATTTCAATTTGAATTTAGTGAAAATGCATGAGATGAATTCTGGAGATTTATAGGAAAGAAGCCATAAGACTTCTTGCTTACTGATTGGTCATACCCTATTACTAGAAATAAAAGAAATATCTGGAATTTTTCAATCATTTTCCCAAACAGTTATATTGGCACTTTAACCATCAGGATTCCTTATCTCATAGTTTACAAACTTGCAGATTTGTTAAATCTCTATTCATCACATTAAAATGAGGGTTAGCTATATAAAAATTGATATATTGCAAAAAGTCTTGAATAACCAAAGGTGAAGTATCATGATAAAGCTACCCAGATTCTGGGCTTGAAATTACAAGAAAATCATTGAAGAAAGTCATAAAAGATTTTTATTTCTTGTATTTCTCAAGATAAGATTAACACACAATGTTTATTTTATATGAATACTTTCCAGTCTCAATGATTTAATCTTTCATAGAAATCAAGAAAGATCCAATTCTCTTGCTATTACTGGACCAAAATTCCTACATTTTCTCTTTGGAAATTAGGAGTTTGGATTTTCAGGAATCAGGAATTTATAATTTTTAGTTAATTTCTGTATAAGATATGTGATCAGAGCCTTTGATTCTTATAAAAATAATATTTTAATTCCTGGCAGAATCATGTCAAGAACTTGATATATTTCTAGGAATCATGTACCTCCATACAGTGACTTTTAAATCAATCATTCAAAACCTTTTGGTTAGTAAGGATCACTCAGCCCTTGATGCATTATGAAATTTTCTGTATGCATGATTTTCAACTAGAAAAATTTTTCTTTGATGTGTATAATTCAAGAGTCCCCTGTATCATTCACCTTAGCATGAATCAATTTAATTTCTATTTTTACAAATAAAAGGGTCTTCCTAAAACCTTATATCATATATTTATTTCCTTCAAATTAGTCAATGATCACAAGATGAAATATTTATTGTCAGTCAATTGCTGAATTCCAGATGATTACACATGATTTTAACATTGTGTGTTGAGAATATGCACACATATATCAAATGAAAATATCATTGATTAGAATCAGTTGCATCAAAACTTTTCTTGGATCTTGAATGGGCCATTGCTTTTTCCTGGTAGGGTGGTGCACTTACCTTAAGTGTATAATCCCCCCATAAATTGCATGAGGGGATTTTTTATAAATTTCTTTAATTTTCAAATATATTTCCTAGTTTAAAAGATAATATCCTTGATTTCAAGGGAGTTATTTAAAGGTAACAAAACCAGGAACTATTTCATTATGTTAGAGAAGAAAGCGCAAAATAGAGGCTGGACAGGATTGAAGAAGACATATCCTAACCAAGGATTGGAAATGACACAGGTTAAGAGATACTCCAAAAATGAAAATGGTAAGACCTAGAACACACTTTGGATAAGGTTGAAAAGGGATCTGAAGATGATTATTTTAGACAGATGTTTATAAAAGATAAAGGAGTTATTGATTGCTCCAAATTACTTGGAGTCCTCTTTGATTACCTGACCATTTCACTTGCTTCTTGATCTTGAATGATGGATTTATGAGTCAGAAGATATTACAAAGTGAAAGTCAAGTGAGAGAAGAGAAAGAAGAAGAAGACTTCAAAGATCTTTGCCAGTTGTCCCTTTAACAGACATGGGAGAACTAGCCAGATGAATATGCATAACTCATCTTATCCCTGCGCGTTTCACTTTAGGTGTTTTTTAGGAAATAAAATAACAGTCAAAGACTCAAGGCAATAAAGAGACAAAAATGAAATAAAATAAATAAAAATAAAATGAATATGGAAAACAGCACTCTTTCTTTCATTCCAACACCCCCCCCCATAATTCAGTGCAATCTTGAATCAAAACACTTAGATTTCAGAAGTTCTAAACTGTGTTTACTGGACGCTTTTTTCAGCGCATTGGAAACCGTGGAATCTGTGGTGATGAGGGTGATTCAAACCTTGTTGGCGGAAAGTTGATTGTGGAGCCACTTGAGTTTCATGTAAATGTATTTGGTCTCCAAGTTTGAACCATAATGGTGCAATTTGTCAGCCAGACCTTTGTTATCTGCTAGGAATTTGGATGGACATCAAACTGAGTCCTTCCACAAGTTGCCTATCACTGATTCAATCCAAAGTGACTCCTGCGCTCCATTGCTCAGCGCATTTAGTTCTGCCTCCGTTGATGAAAGTGCAATGTTGCACTGTTTTCTGCTCTTCCAGGCGATAGGAATGAATCTCCAGAAAATCACATAGCCCATTTGAGATCTCTGCAAATGTGGATCATTTTCCCAGGTCAAGAAACTTTAGATGCTTAAGGGCTCCTCTCCCTGCAGATGCAGCGTCAGGGAAGCTTTCAGAGTACCTGCTATTTATTTCCACACATGAACTACCTCCCTCCAATGCAAGATACTGGGATTCTGATTAAACTGAGACAAGATAGAGGCTGCCACTGAGACATCTGGTTGAGTGGGGCAGGCTAGATAGTTGAGCAGACTGGTAAATTTCCTGAATTTCAAGCCTAGCTCTTGAAATTCAATCTTTTTTTTGTGAGAGGCCAGAACCAATTGAATCCCTGGAGTCATGGGGGGAAGAACAGGCTTGGCGTTTGACAGTTGTAACTCCTCAAGGGCCTTTTCAATGAGTTTCAATTTATTTAAAGAGATAGAATTCCCTTTTCAAGTGTACTCCATCCCTAGAATTGTATCTGGTGGATATGCCAATGATTGCAAAAACTTGACTAGAAATGCTTTTCCAAACCAGTCTACCTCCCCAGCCACAATTAAATCATCTACATGGAAGAAAACAAACAGACCCTGGGTTGCGTGAGTGTAGAGACAAGGAACAGTGTTGGAATGAACCAGCCCAATACTTTCCAGCCAGGTTGTCAGGTTTTTATACCAGTTTGAAGGAGCTTGATCCAAACCATATAGGGATTTCTTCAACTTGAGGAATCTTGAGGAGCGCGAGCTCTCCTTTGGCGTGAGAATGTATATTTCTTCCTCCAGCGGAGCAAAGAGAAAGGCAGCCTTGACATCAAATTTCCTTAGTTCAAGACCATCATCCAAACCGCACAGAAGGAGAAGAAGAAGTGTTATGAATTTACAGGTTGGTGCATACGTCTCACCAAAATATATCCCTGGGGTTTCAAGTTTGCCCATTATACAGAGTCAAGAGTTACGCTTTTCAGGCAAAAGACTTGTAGACGGCTTGTTTTGATCTACCCACATGGCCCTAAGAAAGTGAGTAGGTACAACTTCTGAGTGCTCCCAAACTTCTTGTAATTCTATTTTGTTCAACTCAACCTTCCTTTCAGCCACCCATCTGCTTCCCTTATCCACAAAAGACCTATAAGTGTATTTTAGAGGCTTAATGGATGATGTTTGCACGTGTAGATTGTAATTGACTGGGATTGGTGTGAGTTCTGCCTCAGCTTTGGTGTATATTTCTTCAGAGGTCTGAGTCAATTCAGGAACTGTCTTCATAGAAGAGACAAAATTCTTTCAAAGTGATGTGCTTTTTTCAATTATCTTGTGATTGGTTGTAAGAAATTTATATGACAGTAAGTCATCATTGTACCCAACAAGCCTTCCACAGAGACCTCAAGGTTCCAATTTTGAGAATGGCACTTTTTCCTTATAAATATAAGTGACCAGATTGCCTATGGGATGAAGGTAATTTAGGTTGAGTTTCCTTCCTTTGAAGAGTTCATACAGGGATTTTTTTGAGTTATGCAACGGTATTTGATTCAGTGCCAGAGCACACAATTTGATAACTACATGCCAGAGGTTTTCATTTAGCTGTGAGGCATAGAGAACAGTTCAAAGAGATTCAGAGGTAAGTTGATTAAACCATTCTGCCAGTCTGTTTTGTTGTGGTGAATGGCCATTGGAAAAGGTCTGTCTGATGTTGTTCTTGGCACAGTACTTAGAAAGAGTTGAGTTCCAGAATTCTGTGCCTCAATCAGAGTGCAGGATCATAGGACTGTAATCAAATTTTTTTGACTTGACATTGATAAGTAAAGGAACAAAACTTGCCACATCACTCTTGCTTTTGATCAGAACCACAGTGAAAAATTTAGTGCAGCTATCAACAATTGTTAAAAAGTAAGCATCCCCGTTTGCGCTCAGAGGATAGGTAGGCCAAACAAGATCACAATGCAGTTCTTGAAAGGGTCTGTCAGCCCAAACATGTTTGTTGTTAAAAGGGGTCTTCAATATCTTACTTATTGCGCAGGCCTCACAGGCTGAGCTTCTCTTTATGGGGATACCCAGTTTTTTGAAATATCCTACTGTAACTTACATGTCCCAGAGACTTGTGAACAACTTTATCATGAGAGAGAAAAGATACTTCATTGGCCTTAGCATTGTCAAACTGAAAATAAGGGATATTACACTCATAAGTTCCAGTTTTCTTCTAGTTCTCTTTCTGAATGATAAATTCATTTGCTCTGAAGTTGAAATCAAAGCCATCTAGTACAAGAGAACTTATAGAAAATAGGTTTCCAGTTGATTGCAGCAAGTATAGCACATCCAATAGCAGAATTTCTCAACCTTCAGCATCCAGTAGTTTGACAGTTCCCACTTGGTTTTACTTGAGGGAGTTCTTTCCCAAGCTTTTAAAAATGTAACTGGTTAATGATTGTTCTACGTGAGAGAAGTGCTTGGGGTAAGAAACAATGTGCCTTGAGGAGCCTGAATCCACTACAAATGTGTTTGAAAGAAACAGAAAGCTTGTATGAAAAGAGCTGACTGAGGTTATTTCATTGGACTTGGAGACTCCTGTCTTCTTCTTTCTTGGAAAGGTCAGTCTGAGATTGGGGTACAATTTCCAACATCTGCCTTCTGGATGGGCAGCTTTTGGATTGTTCCATTTATCATTGCACGCCTTCACATTAAAGCTGAGAAAGGAGACAGAGGTTGTATTCTCCTCAATTTTATTAGTATCTAGATCTCTGTTCAAGAATCTGTTTTTGTTGAAAATTTGGATATGATTGATTACTTGTTTGGGGGTAATCTTCTTGTCTGAATGCGTGATTTGCTGAACTATGGTGTCCATGGTTGACAGAAGCTTTTCCAGGATCAAGTAGGCAATAATATTGGTTGCTAATTTGATTTCTACATCATGCAGTTGCAAAATGGAGGTCTTTGTAATGGTGATGAATCCAGGAATATATGATTGGGAAAAAGGGGTTCAAAGAAGCTCCTTGAACACCCTGGCGCAATTAGAGGCATGATTAGAAGCAAAATACTTGTTAATATCTGCCCAGATTTGATGTGTGTCTTTTTCATTTTCTGCGGTGATTATATTGGCCTGTATTGTTGTATCAAGCTAGGAGGTGAGTATTGTTCTGATTCTTAAGTTCTCCATATGGCTGAGTCCAATTAGATTTCCATTGGCATCAATCCTCTTCTTTGTGAGTTTAACGTAGAGATCCTCTTGTAAATCCATCATATTTACAACTTGGTTACGCCACACCAAAAAATTATTGGAGGGGGGCAAAAGAATCCCCTTGATGGCTGTTTTGAGGATTGTTGCAGTTAGAGAATTGGACATCCTGGTTTCTGGTTTTTAATTTGAGGGAGGTTGAAGTGTTTCAACTTTTTTACTGTTAATTGTGAAAAGATAATATCCTCAATTTCACGGGAATTATTCAAATTTAACAAAACCAGGAACCATTTCATTATGTTAGAGAAGAAGGCACAAGATAGAGGCTGGAAAGTATTGAAGAAGACATATCCTACCCAAGGAGTGGAAATGACACAGGTTACAAGATACTCCAACAATGAAAATGGTAAGACCTAGCACATGCTTTGGAAAACGTTGAAAAGGAATCTGAAGATGATTAGTTTAGACAGATTTTTATAAAAATAAAGGAGTTAGTTATTGCACTGAACTACTTGGAGTTCTCTTTGATGACCTGACTAGTTCACTTGTTTCTTGATCTTGAATGACAGATTTATGAGTCAGAAGAGATTATAAAGTGAAATTCCAGTGAGAGAAGAGAAAGAAGAAGAATACTTCAAACATCTTTGCCAGTTTTCCCTTTAACAGACATCAGAGAAATAGCCAGATGAATATGCATAATTCATCTCATCCCCGCGCATTTCACTTTAGGTGTTTTTTAGGAAAGAAAATAAGAGTCAAATACTCAAGGCAATAAAGAGATAAAAAGGAAATAAAATGAATCAAAATAAAATGAATATGGAAAACAGAACTCTCTCTATCATTCCAACACTAGTCCTGGTGAAGAATTTTCTAAATAAACCACATGGATTTTTGTGCATGCAACAGAGTGCTTAGTTCCCTCCACTCCTCAATTAATATTACAAAATTTGAGGTAGGATGGTGCACTTATGCTAACTGCACCATTTTCCCACAAAAGTCACATTTATTTCTTAATTCACAGAAATATATTCATTCAAAATTATGCTTCATAAAAAAGGAAAGTGTTTGAACTTCTTAGAAATTTGGTATTAAGCACAATTAAATGAAACTTGAGTACACATACATAAATTTTTTGGAAGTTTTCTGATCCTTACTCAGAGAATAAAGAATATTTTCTGATTAATTAAAATGATTCAAAATCCTAATACCACATTGAAGAATTTTATTCTTACAAATTTTGAACTTATTCATAATGTTAATAATTTTTGGCAGAGCCATATCTTCTGCATTTTTTCCTCCAAAAAGAATTAAAGTTATAAAAACAGAGGTTTTTTGCCCCCAAAACACTCTTGTTTGCTACCTCTTGTTTGAAGAAAAAAAAACACAAGATGCCTAGTCCACCCAAAGATCACAAAAAATCACCTGATATATTCACATTTTCATTCTCAATATAATTAGGCACACATTTGTTTCAATAATTCCCACACCATTGCAATTTCAATCCTGGTCTCATAACTCATCTATGTGAGATCATTTTAATGTCCATTGTTTCAATATTATCTTCACTTTTACCCCTCATACTTTTGTGGGATGAATTATCTTTCTATTCTCCTGGCTCAATTTGTGCTTTCTTCAATAAAATGGCCTTGGGATGTTCCAGTTATTTCATTCAGGGCTCAACTTTCATCAAGTCCAAAAATACTTGCATTATAATTTACTCTGAGTTATCAATGCAAGTAGATGTACAGGAATGTGCATTTTTAACAATCATAAATCATAATTTGGACAAAAAGTCTCATAGTGCTTGCATATATAATAAATTTACATCTTTTTCTAAAAAAATTGCTACAAATGATGAACTTAATACAGGAGGGTGGAAGGACTAAGCCACTGTAAATAAATTACCAAATAATCATATGGCTTGACCAAAAAAAAGGCTTGTTTATGAATTTTTTAAAGATTTGGGGTCTTGAGTTTTCTTTTGTTTGTCCTGAAAGCCATCAAGAGGGAATTTATGCTGGTAGAAAACTTTAAAATAAAACAGCAATAAGATGTTTGATTAAAATTGGTTAAAAAGATAATTACTTTGTCTGGTTGTTTGTGGAAAATATGATTATTTTCACATGCACTTTTGGAATTAAATGAACTTGTGATAACAGAATTGATTTTCTACTGAAAAACCAATTATATTCACCCTTTTTTGAGACATGGAATTGATTTGAAATATATCAGTGATTTCCCAATAAACAGCATAAAACATCCCACCACAGTTGAGCCCTCTGCACAGAATATTAATGTACCTCTTACCAATTAGAAATGGAGGAACAAAATCAGATTAGATTTTTCCAATTTAACTTGAGGTGTTCTCTGTGGTCTAAGAGGAACATTGCTGAAGGGTTTCTGCCCAGCTTGGGTATCCATAATAAACACAAGGACTTGATTGTGTTTGGATTGGCTTTTTTTTGGAAAAAAATCCTTGACTGAAGAGGATAAGGAGAATTTTGAGAGGGATGGTAGGGCATTGTTATGTTTCACCTCTTTCAGCTTCTTCCAGATGGATATCATTATAATCCAATTTCCAGTGAGATGAGAAATTTGAAGATTGTTGATGAAGGCTGGTTCATAGAAGTGGATGATATCAATATTCTGGGTTTTGGTTGCCTTTTGATGGAGTTGTGTTGTTTAAAAATTGAACCCATTAACATGTATACATGATTATGGTTATTTCTAAATTTGTTTGATACCTGGAAAAATTTGACAATGTCCACAAACACAGATTTTCTCTTAGGGAAATTGTGCTGGAGCGTTGGGGAGGTTTTTGGACATTCCCATGGTCTGGGTAGCTGGATGGCTTATTTTAAGTTTTCCACCTCCCTATAGATGGTGTATTGTGATGTTTTACACCAGGCTGAAAACTTTGGTGATACACCGGCTGATTCCCTCAAATTGAGTATTCCATTCCAACTCAATGTACATCTGTCAGACTCTTGTGATCCTTTACTGGCACTGATGAAAATCTTTTGAGCTTAATTAATTATTGCAACCTGCACACCTTTAGGATATTGGGAAAAATTGTCAAAAAATGAAATGAGAAGAATAATTTTCATTTGGAAGAGTGTGACCTAGTTTAGGGTCAATCCTATGATAGTGATTACAAGTGAATATGCTGCCTTCTCAAATATCATTAAATCCATTGTTTCTGTAATGGTTCCACACTTCTTCTGAATTCTGAACCTAATGAATATTTGAATTGAGAAATTCTCCTTCCTTAAAATTTTTTATTTCAAGCTGGAAGATAATTAGCAGTTTCCAAATAAGTCAATTTGAAATTTTGTGAAGTCTGATGGTAGATCATAACATCCTTTTTTTGGTTGACTTTAGATGGAATTTAATTGTTGATTGAAACAATTAATATGTACATGTGATTATGGTTATTTCTCACTTTGTTTAATACCTTCAAAACTTTGACATTATCTACAAAAAAGGGATTTTCTCTTACAAAAATCATGCTGAAGGTTTAGGGAGGTGGACAACTTAGCCTAAATTGTCCACCTCCCCAACCCCTCCCTGGCTTGATGTCCTTTGGGGGATTTTTCTTTACCTGTTACTAAAGTCTGGGGAGGTGGACAACTTAGCCTAAGTTGTCCACCTCCCTATACATGGTGTATTTTGATATTACCCACAAGGCTGGAAACTTCATATTAAATGGGATGAATAGTAACATGGAAGCAAGTCTGTAGATTCCAAATTTGATGACCAAATATTCTGTGACACAAGATATGCCCATTCTGTCATTGCCAAATGTTGCAAGGAAAATGGCTCATTGTCAGCAAATTATGTTAACCTTGTCCCATTTCTATAATTTAACATAGAGTTTTTCAGGAATAGTCCAAAATTGGTCAAGGCTGGCCACAGTTTGAAGGAGGTTTCAGGTCAGCCACACCCAACACAAAATGACTGTCTCCAGGGACATGGTGCACTTAGCCTAAATGCACCATGCCCCCACATATCTATGGGATTAATTCACCATCATGAGATACAGGAAAAAATGCCAATATCTCACCAAATGTAAACTATAATAGAAATTCTGGAAAGATAAATCTTGATCCCCAATATTGAAGCCTTTTTTTTTGAACAAATATAACATCATAGTCTTATGAATCCCCACCACCCTTAGGTCTAGTGAAACCCTGGCCAATTTGCATTCACAATCCAAGCAATGTCTCTTTCTTTGTTGGATATTCTTGTAATCCAATATTTTCCAACAGATCAACAAAATTCAGAATTTTGATGTCCCTCCTTGTCTCAATTTTGAGAGTCAACATATTTCAGGTCTCCAGGTTTATTGGAAAATTCCAATCTCAAACTTTTGCAAAACAGTCCCAGTTTTTGATGGTAAGTTTGCAATTGGTGAAGGAAATATTGGGAAAATGATTTTTCCGTAGCATCAGTTATAAACCACTTTTCTTGAAGTGCAAAAAAGCACCCTCACATATTGATTTGGCAAGGTATGTAACCAAATATAATACTTATTGATTAATGGGACCATTACTCTTTGAGCCGCAGGAATAGTTCTTTTGATCATTTATCTAATTCAAGTTTGAAAATATCATTTGGAACCTTTGCAGAAGTGAGATTGCAATAGGATTTTCCCTAGAAAAGTTTCCATTTTCCAACCTCAAAATCATTTCCTCATTCATTTATTATGCCTTGAAACTATCCAAAATTTGCATCAAATATCTTTCAGGACATACTCCCAAAGGTATTATTTGATTTTCTTAATGTGGACTGCATTTGCCAATCCCCAACTCACATTTTCAATCTGATTCATTCATGTCAACCAAACACCCTTTATTGCTAATCATCAGACCACTAATATATATGTTCAAATTTTATTGAACCATCGCATGTATTGATCATTCTTGCATGGTCTATCCATGCCAAATTTAGGTATGTTATGGGTCATTGATAATGACCCCCCCCTCAAACAGGCCCTATCATCATTCCAACATGCTCCACAAGGCTCCTTGATCATCCATGGAAAAGGCCTTACCCAAACTGGTCAATTCGGGCCGTGTAGGCCCGAAGCGATCCTTGCTAAGATGCTGCAAACGCGACTCCAATTGCGTTCGCATCTTCGCGACAGCAGGAAAAGCGCCATGGCAATGCCGAGCTCATGACCAGAGCTTGTCCGCGGACGTGGCCATCTATCTGCCAGGACCCTTCCAAAGGTCTGTGCGCGACCGGGGTCCTGGCTGTATTGCGCACAGACCTCGCAATCAGCGGACCAATTCTGATGCAAGGTTGGGGCGTACGCAAGCGCTTCGGTCGCATTGGGAAGGCAGCGAATCGCTGGCTTGTCCCCAGGAAGAACAAACCGAGCAACAACCCTCTAAGCGAGCAACCGTGGTGTTTTTTGGCATCACACCATCGGAAACGAACGGATTCCAGGTGGTGAGTTTTTTTTTTTTTTTTTTTGATCAATTAGATGGTTTGACCGCTTTCTAAAGCATGATATTGAAGCTTTCTTTTTGCTCTTCATCTCTGCCTATCTCACTCACTCTGCATCCATTAGATCCTAACTCCATCCTCACCAGTCATCACCATCAAACATCCACCCCATTCAGATACTCTAACACGACATCACAACTGAACACTCTTCCAGTCATCATCACCCCAGGAAGAACCCATCAAGCTCTCATGCCCATCTTTATCATGTTCTTTTCATCTCCCAAAGAATGTTTGATTGATCATTTACTGACTTGAATCTGTCTCTTCCTTGCCATTCTTGTTTGCCTCTCTTCCATTACAGCCAAATCTTCCACCAAAATGTGCACAGATTCATTATTGTACACATTGTTGTTGGCACCTTGGCTTGTCATTCTTGTATCAATCTTCATTGTAGGCTGAAGCATCAACCATCAAACCCTCTTGTATCCTCCTATCCTGTGGATATCATTGGTTAACAGATCCATATAAACAATCATAAAACATTTATTTTTCAAACTTGTTAAGGTTAACAATGGATCAAGCTAATGTGAAAGCTTCCACTACATCTGATCCTCACACGTCCATAACCTTGAAAAGAAACTACAAGTTGCAATCTTTGGAAACAGTTGGAGGTTCCAGAATGTATGAATTTCATTGAATATAAACACATTAGGTTTTAATTTACTAACCTAACTTTAACCATTTGATTTTCTTACCATTTTTGAAACTTGAATTCCTGGTGTTGTTTCTGAAACACTGTTTGTAGTGATGATGAGCTTGTGAATCAGAAGCAGCATCAGGATTCAAAAACAGATCCAACTGTTCCTAGGGGACAAGCATTACGTATGATCCAAAACAAGCCATCTGCATCAAGAGCTTATAAGAAGCATAATAAAGCAAAACATGATTATTCATTTAAGGAATCAACTTCAGAATCAATTTATTTTGTTACTTTGAAGAAAAACCCCAGTCCCTGTCAGGTAGTGGTACCAAACATGAGCCTGCCAATCAATCTACATGTTGTCTCTGATCAAAAATATCAACCATATGTTGTCCTTAAGTATCATTCTCTTTCTCAATAACCATACACATGCCTTTCAAGTCAGTTCTCTGAAATGATCCAAGATCTTTACATCATGGCAAACAATTGGCAAAACCTGAATAAAACCAACCGTAATACCAAAACTGGATCTATGTTTGGAGTTGGATATTGTCAAGGCACTGACCAGAGATATTCTGCAGGTATTTGTTCCTCAATTCCAAATTGCTGATCATGGGTTTGTTTAGTGATTTATGTTACAAATCATGACCTAATAGGAATATATGCTAGAAGGTGGGATTTAAACAAGGAAGAAATTGATATTGATGATCTTTTGTGGAGTAAGCTTCCAGTCCATAATGAATTAGTCTTTAATCATATCAAAGCTCTCTCCAACATGGCTCATGCAAAGAACAGAACAGTATCAGAAGACTTAAAAATACCAAACTGGACGTCTCCAGAGTGGACTGATGAAAGAGACTCATTTCTTCATGCATCCAATGTCATTGTGAGTTGTGATGACTTTTCAAATGTTGTTCATACAGATCAGGATGACCTCAATGGTTATACTTATGGATTTTTCTCTTATATTGCAAAGCCAACACAAACACCAATCCCGCCGCCCTCCACAGAAACAGGTAATGATCTCTAGTCATTCCCCACCCTTGGATTCATTGTGGATTATGCAAAAGTTGGTGGTATTGTAGAAATTTTATGGCAAACATCTGTTTTTCCACATCATCCCACTTTTCCTCCACCAAGTCTCCAATCAACAGAACATCATACCCATTTTGGTTGCTCATTTCAAATAAAAAAAAAAGCTAGCAAATGCCTCCCTGAAACTTCATGGTTGTTCTCCCAAAAAAATTTTTTCTAAATTATATGGAAAAAAACATAGATATGGGTAAAAAAGTTATTTGCATGAAATTAAAAATTACTTGTTGCTTTTGAATTCTCTTGATTTTTCCCAAAAGTCCATGGGGAAGTGTGCATGCATGGTAAAGTAGACGTAGAAATTGGATTGAAAGATAACAGATCAAATGAGTGATGGACAACTTATGCTAAGTTGTCCACCTCCCAAAAATCTACAAAAGATTTGAACTAGTCAAGATTTCCTGCATGTCAATTGTCTGGGGAGGTGGACAACCTATAACAAGTTGTCCACCTCTCCAGCAGAAGACCACTATTGATATTATGCACATAGATGGAAACTATGTTGATACATAATTCTATCTTGAGAAATAACCTCTGTACCACAGGGAGTCAACCATTATTCAAATTCCTGGAAATCCTGCCATGGGGATTTGGGGAGGTGGAAAACTTGTGCTAAGCTGTCCACCTCCCAAAGGTTCCAACAAGATTTGAACCAGTCATTCTTTCACACACGTCAACTTTCTGGGGGGGTGGACAACTTACAACAAGTTGTCCACCTCCCCAGCACCAGACACATATTGATATTATGCACTTAGACAAAAAATTTCCTGATAAACCACTCTATCTCCAGAAATAAGCTATGTATATTCCACATGTGATACATCTGTCCAACATATTACACACACCTGTGATATGTTATTGTTTTTTTTATGCTATATAGCCAGTCATCCTTCACCAAGAATTCCTGCTGCATTCTAGTCTCAAGCACATTATACCCAAAAATCTTGACAAATCAATCTTGAATCATTCTTGACCTGACTACCTACCTTGAGTACAAAATGGCTGATTTTCCTGGTAAGAGTTTACAGGTCCTTGTTCCTGTGTGGTATACTAAAGATTTGAAATCATCCTTGGATTTCTTAGAACAACGTACTCTCAATCAACTCAATGCTCTCCTGGGTGATGAGTATGTTGAAAAAAACATAAGAAAGTTCTCCAGGCAATGCATGATTTCTATCAGAAGAAATATGATGCAAAAGTGGAGCAGTTGAGGTCACAATCTACCATAGATGTTGGTCTTGTCAAATATTCAACTGACAAAGTGGAAGAGCCAACAGAAGCTGTGAATACAAATGTACCATTATCAATTCAGGAACCTTCAAATCCTGGCTTGAAAGAAACTAGTTTAGATAAATTGGTTACCCAGCCCACTGTATCCCTTGCAGATGACCAGGCTCAGCAAACCAGTGAGTTGAATGAATAATTTGATACACCAAAGTTTACATTGGAATTCATCCCAATACCAAAAACTAATACAGTCCCAATGTATTTAGTTGAATCAAAAATACCAGCTGAAACTGGTGTAGCAGAAAAACACGTTGAAGACACTGAAAGTGTTCTGGTTCATCCTGCCATTGTTGAGGCACCTAAGAATACCTCATTGCAACCACCAGTTGATGCCAATCCCAAACCAGTGAGTGTTACAGAAAATAGGGCATCTGCTAGGATTGCAGACCAATTATCTGGGCAAGCTTCCAGAATATCTTTGCACAGGCCACCCTCAAGCTCCCAAGCTTCATCTGACTCCTTCAATTCTATTACTGATCTTAGCAGCAAAAGTGAGGTGCAATAAGATCCCCAGGAAGTATTTGTGATTGAACCATCACCCAGGAGTCCCACCCCTGCACCAACCCTAGTTACAACATCACCTGATCAGGTCAGTCTCCCTTCTTCCATGCTTTCACTCCTATCAAACCAAATATTAACTTCCAAATTTACAATTTTTATCTGGATCAGAATTTCTGTACCACCATTCCTCAAAAAAGAAATGCTTCCAATGCTGGAATCAGTACTGAGGATGTGGCACAAAGAAACTCAAGGCCAAGGATTGTGCAGCAACCAGTCAATCAGCAGCCCCAGCCTAGGGATGATTCTACTAGCCAAGGCACAACCCAGACCCAAAACACAGGGCCAACATCAATTGCTGGTTCACATCCACAAGGTCAGTTGAAAGATTATCTGATACAATGAAAATCAACGGAACTAACTTGATTTCAATCCACAGGAATTTTCATTGGCTTGACAAAGGAAGATCTCTTGAGGTTGCCATACTGGGAAGAAATAAAGGATCTTGAAACCCCATCAACCTATTGCAAAATGATAAGCAGCACCCAGTTCCTAATATCAAACACTCTCAACCTTCTTGGTCAAAGAATCATGTCAAAACCTCCATAGAAATCTACTATCCTGAAGTCTTTGGAACTTTGTTTGAGACGTTTCAGAGATGGTAAATCTTGAGCATGCTGTATTCCACTATCATAAAAATCAGCTGATTCCCACTTTTTGAATTAACAGAAAATATTTTACTAGGAAAGGATGATGATGTCTTTGTTGGAAACACCTTCATAAATACAAACTATCTCTCCCACTCTAGGAAGACAGCCCAGAAAAATATCCATCCCCTCTCTGAAATCCTGACTTATACAAGACAGCCAATACGTGGAGCCTACGCAAAGTTGAAGCACACATTGAATGACATCATAGGAGTTGTCTCCCATAAAATCTCAAGAAACATGCTCCTCTCTATGGAAGGGGTTGACGGAACTTCTGATGAAGCTTTGCTGCAAGCACAAAGCTACTTTTACAACCTTCAAGCAGCTTTGATTGATGATTCAACCTTTGCTCCACACAAGAATTCAAGTTCCCAACAGGAGGCTGAGCTCAATGCTGGGAGAGGTTGTCTGAATACGGTTTTTGAATATGTTGTCTCTCTAGTCACTGGGATGATCAACTTAAGACTTGATTCAAGGGAAGATAATCAACAGCCTTTTATTTCTAAGGACTCAGCTGAGAAGAAGAATTGATGGGGGATCAATTCTCTAGCATGTGTTTCACACATGTTGGTTTTTGGTCCTGCTGCAATATGGATATGTCCTGGAAATCAAAGAGGGATGCCCAAGTGGAGGTCTGGCATGCTTCTTGAGTTTTGTAGTCTTGTACTTGAATCAAAGTAGAAGGCTTGCTTATGTCCTGATCAAATCTGGGGTCAATTTGGTAACACAAGGGTATATATTCTGACTGCCTTGAGTGATATGGGATTTGATAAAGATAAACCAATTAATTTGAGAGATGTAATTAGTATTTTTACTGAAAGATTTTCTTAAAAGAAATTGGACCAGGTACTTCTTGAGGATATTTTTCTTGTTACTGACTATGATCTGGGTCAGAACTTTAATACTGTATGGGCTGTTGAAAAAACCATGTCTTCCAATTTGGTTGAAGTTGCTGCAGAACCTTCAGCTTCCCTTAGTTGATAATTTGAACTGTTTAGGAAATTGTGCTAATTGTTTTGCTGGATGGGTAATTCATGTTTTCAAATTTTGTTCTGATCTTGTTATAATGAGCTTTTTTACTTGAAAAAATGTTACTTTTGAATGATTGAATGGTCAATATTGACAATAATTCCCATGAAATACAGAAGTAACCTTTTACCTATTTGAAATTGGATAAAGATTCAGTGTTGCCTCTACTTATCCACCAAAACATCAGTTTGTGTCAATAATTAAATTCATTTTAAATAGAAATATTGTTTCTACCATCTGCTTCAAAGTATGAAAATTAAAACAAAATATTTAAGAAATTTTTGGTGAATTTTAAATGACTGAGTTTTTGGTGGGAAATGAATGATAAATTCTGGTTTTATGAGATTGAAAAACCATTTAGTGAATAATTGTATTATTTCAAGTAACAAAAACCTTAAAAATTGTTCATATCTTCAATACACTATGTAACCCCATGCCTATGAAAATTTTAGGTTTGTTTTGCCTCAACAGTATCAATGCAGTTTGTTGCTGATGTACTCACACAAAGGTATTGGAGTTAAACTCAAAGAAAGTAGGCTCTGCTGCTTGCTCAAAAATCCCTGGAACTCCACAAAAACTACTATTTAATGTGATAATTTTTTTAAAAAAATATAATAAAACAATGCAAGGGATGATATTACTGCTGTTTAGTTGCATAAATTTGATTATATTAATTAATCAATTCAAATCAATGCTAATATCACTGAATCCAAAATTTGTCTTCAGCTGTGAATTATGTTTGTTTATTAGAATAAGTGATTCAAATTACCTTTATTTGTCACCCAATCATTTATTTCTGAAGAAATTCATCTTTAAGTCAAAATTATTCTAATATTTGAACCATTTTAAAAAGCAATAAATCCAATCATTGTCAATGCTTCTATTTCCAAATTCCACAAAAATTTCCTAAAATTCCATAAAATATTTCCCAAAGGTGTACAATACAATAGTTTAGTATTACTAGCTTTTCTGCATAAAATTATTATCACAAATGAACATTTCCATATAGTTTATTCATGGTTTTTTCATATATCCAATATTGAATTTGTGATTATTCAATATCATACTATCATTTTTTTCCCATAAATATCACAAAAAAAATTTGGTCTTTCAACAATCATCAACCCAAACCATAGCTCACAGAAAACTCATATTCATCAACCAATCATTTCTAAGGCCACTCAAAAATCAAGCAACAATAATGGTCAAATTAACCCAGGAACAAGAAATTTTGTTAGAGGAAATGCATGAACAGATTGACCATGAACTCAAGGAAACAGTTGAGCCATTTCCTGAAAATTGGACAGAAAGTGAAAGTTGGATGCATGATGAGCACAATTCAAGAGTTTTGGTATGCAGACTACAGAGAATCATTGAAAGGGAGTCCTCTGAACTGTTTATTCCCAAACAATTAATACCAAACATCTGGGACCTCTGGATGGAGTGCGTGAATTTCTTGGAAGGTGTAAGTACTTATGCTTCAAAAATCATATGTCAGATGTATCATTAATTTTATTTATTTTCCAGCTTTTCCATTAGTGGTCAATAGAAGTTTAGTTTCAATGGATCTTTAGATTTTTCTCATCAATGATTACCAGTAATTTTCAAAATTATTGGTTTCTCTTTTTAAGCTTCCATACAAATCCATAATCTTTCCCAGTATGATCAACAGTTTGAGTGAGGAGCCATGATATTTCCTTATATCAAATTCAATGATAGAGAATCCCAGAACATCATGCAAACTGGAAAGAAGCCCTCATCTCCCATTCATAAAAACAAAAATTAAAAATTCACCACTATGGATTTTCTTTGATTTTTATAATACTTAAATTTTCCAGTCAAACTAATGGCTTGATATGTGGCGGAATGAAATGCAAATTATTTCATTTATATTCATTAGATATTAAATTATTTAATTCCAAGAAGATGCATTCCTTTTTGCAGTACTGGTTTTCCATCTCCAAGGTATTAAATTTAACTGTTCTCCAATCCCCCCATCACATTGTCATCTTAAAAAGCCCCCCAAAAAAATGATATTTCAATAAATTGGGCCTTTTATTCTGCACAAACAGCTTCCTTCACCAGTCAATTAAATCCTCACTTTCTTAAAAGATAAGAATCATATTTTTTAAAAAAAAGCTTGATTTGTGGTGCAAGTGACCTCAAATTATTTGGTTAAATATTGTAGCCACACAAAATTCAACACACCCATGAATATAATAACAAGTGGAAATAGGGTCAAACTTGCTTTCATTCATACATTCTTTCAAACATGTTTCATTAGATTTCAGTTCAATCTTCCAAAGTCATCTTGAACCAAATAAGATTCAATGATTTCAATACATGAAAGGAAGTAAGAAAACCACTTTTATCAAAGAATCATATGGTATTTAATTTCATTTGCAAACATGTTATCTTTGATGCGGTAGATCATGAATAAATGAATATTTCATACCAATTTTTCTAAGAATATTACCTTGGAACCTTTTGAAATCAGGGATAATTTGAGCACCCAAACATTTATATGAGCTCTTGGCAATTACCATTCAAAAAAGGATATATTAATTGAATAAGAAAACATTTTATATTTCTAAATCTGTAGCAGAAATTGAACCATATTTAAAATTAGATGATTGTTCTAGTTGGAGAAAGACAGTATCTCTAAATTGCATTAGAAGAATAATCTTTAATGTCAAAAATTTTGTTAAAAATTCACAATTAAATTTTCACTTTCCAGGCAAGAGATTATCCAAGCATTGAAATAATTATGATTTTAAACTGGTCTGACATTAATCATCTTAATGATATTTTGGATTTCAAACATAGAGTTTATATTTTTAATAAATTATTTGCTCATCCCAATGATTTGAGAAAAAGCACATTTTTAATGGTAAATTTTTTTTGGGTTTTCAATAAATGTATAAAATAAATACCTGATTTCTGAAAGCAAACTCTTATTTTTGATTGAAAAATATCTCAAAATATGTAAATATTTCTGGGTCAATATCAGTTCAAAACTATTTTCTGGAGCAATTCTTTTTCCCTCTCAAGGCATCAGAAAATTCATTTCCTACATGATGAAAAATAATGAAAAACAATTATCTAAATGGAAATACATTCTAAAGTAAAAAATCATCAAAAAATGTGTTCATTTGCTTATCAAAATATTTGAAGTATTTCCCAAACATATCTTCCTTCTGAATAATTTTTTTATGCACATTTCAAACTCTCAAATTTAAAAAACATAATTAAAATGAATAATTTCACAATATGCATAGTCAATTTTAGATATTAAACTTGCAAATGAATCCTTTATAATCATTCAAAAATCATGATGTTCAGTAGATAAGAACCTCATCCTCAATTTTTTGCAAAGTCTTTCTCTTCATAAAATAAACCCTCAAAACAGCCCTAAAACATTCCTCAAAGCTGTCTTAAATTTTCCCTGTAATATAATATGAATCCTAAATGTCCTCACAGTTCAAAACCTATCAAAAACCGCAAATTAAACAAGCAAGTAGCCAACCATGTGCCAAATTTTAATGAACCCATACGTCTATGCCTAGGTGAATTTGTAAAAACTATTTTGCACATGAAATTTTGAGGAGATAAGGTTCCACCTCCACCCACTGAAGATCAACTAAATTTTCTATACTCAAAAAAAATTGATACAATTCTCTCAAACAATGATTTTTTTCAACATGGAAACAACCAATGAAAACCTCTATGGAGGGAAGAAGAGCATCCCTGGAAAGTTTAAAGAGCAATGCCAGATAGAGCTAAAAAGCTATGGCACACAGATTACAACTTTCCAATTGGACAATCGTAACCTAACAAAGTGGGACCAAACATTGTCAGAAGTGATAATAAAACATTGGCTCAATGCAAAGGGAAATTATGCATTTACAAATTATGCACTTGATATCAACTTTTGCAAAAAAGATGAACTCTTTGGACTTCTGGAACATTGGCTAAATGGACATAATGATGATTACTTGAAGCCTAGGACACGTAAGAAGAAGCCTAGGTCTCAAGTCAAGCACAGAGTAAGCTTCAGATTGTTCTACATTTTCTAAATCCTATTAGCTGAATTTTGATCTCAAATTTGAAATATATACAGAAACCGTTTGGCCACTGCAGAGAACCATATGGGAAAGGATTTGGATAAATTCCCTCTCCCTTCTGTGGAATGCTGCTTGGATACTAAAGAAGACAATGTGGGGAAATTTCACTCAGTCCAAGTGTATTGGAGAAGCAAAATTCATTCCAAATTTCTGCATAATCTTGATAACAAAACTCTGAATTATTTATCTGAAATGAAAGGTGAAACTCAAGCTAAAAGAAATGTAGAATATGGAAGAACATATGATGAAATAGTTCCAAACTATGAGATGAAACCATATGAATCCCTTCCTTCTAATTGTTACTGCCCTCAATTCCTTGCAAAATTAAATTGGAAAGAGAAATTGGTTTTGGAGATGAAGCCAGTAGATGATAAACTAGAAATATTAGAAAAATCACTTGAAAACCCACATTGGTTTGAATAAATTTGTTTCAGCTAGTAGTTTTGTATTTCCTCTGTTGTCACCCTGAAAAAATATCAAAATCTCTATATGTTGGAACATGTGTATGCAATGACTAATTCAATTTGAAAAAAACAATTTAATATCACTAGGTTGCTTATTTTTAGCTTCCAATATTGCAAAAAATATTTTAAACAAATTTAACTTCAAAAAATGTTGGGGAGATCAAATGACCCCAAGCAATCATTTGATGTTTGTAATTTAATTTGTTTTGGAAAAGACAATATCTACATTCCTGATTTTTCAAGTTTAAATTGATTTCCACAAAGGCTATAGTTTCATAGCATGTAGTATGTGCTATGATATTTCAAAAATGTCTGAGAATATTTTTGAATCTTTAGGAAACCATTAGATTGGAGATTGAATTTTCTAAATCAAATTCATATTTATTTTATTTCACATGAGGAAAAAGAAGAATCTCAAAATCAAATGTAATTCTTTTGAAAAATATGATTTGATTCAACCAGGAATTAAAAACCACAAAGGAAACACAAACTATTTGTCACAATTTATTGAAAAATCAAAATGAATAACATCAAAATCTTAGCTTATCCAATCCATAAAATGTGTTGTATTGGAATTCTTATTGTTTAGGTGTGCAAACCAACTTATTTACTTCTCTATGAACTTACATAAAATCTAATTTACCCATAATTTCAAATCTTCTGTATTCCATGCATGCATTAGAATTATTTGGAATACTCAAGAACTGGTAAAAAAAAAAATTTCTTGAGCTCCTACTCAAGTTAGAAGCATTTTTTTCTCAGATTCAAAACCAAACCAAAACAAGTTCCAGGTGTTACACCTGCCAGCAGGTGCCACCATTTTTTCATGTTGATTGTGCTGCGGACTTCCACCCACTTCTGAGCCGCTTTTGGCGAAATTTCAAATTCTGAGCCTACTTTCCCCGTGTATATAAATAACCACCACAATGGGCATCAGGAGCTACCCCTTCCTCTTCAAGGGGTGCACTGTCACAACCGCAAGTTGACACTCCAGAGTCAGGAACCTCAGTCTCCTTTGAAACTCAGTAAACTCAACCTCTATCTCTGTATCCACTGGCTCCACCTCCTGTATGTAAATGTTCCTGAAACCCCTGCAGGTTCTACTTTTCTCTTCCAGGCTCTCCCTCTCTTTCTCTATGGGTTGGTAAAGCCTCTACCTCCCTCTCACCTCATAGGTATATGTAATCTCCCACTTCCTGGACACCAGTTCACTTTCCCAGGACTTCCAGATCAGTACATGCCAGATCTTCCTTAACAGACCCATCACCCATTAATCAACCACAGCCTCCATCCCACTGTATCAACATATAGCACCATGGGAACTCTCACCTTCAGCAACAGCCACTCATCACTCAATGCCTTCTCCTCAATCTTCAAATATACTAGCCTCTCTCCTCCTCCTGTACTTAGTTCACCAATGGAATTACTATACTACTTCTTACTGGTTAGTCCATCATATATCAGTTTTTATCTCAGTACAATAAAACCATAACCAGCCTCCTAGGCTCATCTCACCTATCTGCTTGGCTTTAATTTTTTTTCTGGCCTTGTGATCATCAGTATCTTTGGTTTTGCTTTCTAATCTTGCATTTAATTGAGCTTCCCCAAATCTCTTCATAATTATCTTCATAAGCTTCTGATATTCCTTCTTTTTAGGATTAATCCAAATCTGCTTTAATTTATAATTATTCATATTTTTCTATTTTCTTGCTGGAAGCATCCATGCTGGTTTGATCCTTTTCCTGCTTTTTCCTTTGAATCTAAAAATCTCCCTGTTTTTTTTTTTTTTTTTTTTAGTTTACTTTTCCTGCCTCATCATCTCACTCTCCACTTGTTTTTGCCTGTTTTTTTATCCAGACCTCTGTTCCTTAGTTTCAAACAATTAATACTCCCTTCTTGTAGAATACTCACTGGAGCTTTGAGCTGGGGCTGGTTGCCTTCCCTGGTAAATTCCAGAGGATCAGTACTACCAACTCTTTGTAACCTGTAGCTTCCAGAAAGAGACATTTCAATTTTTTCCAACATCTGGAGTTGCCTATCTGCTAGAAGACCTCTGAAACTACCACAAATATAATTGAGATTTTCTTCTCAATTTTTTTAAAACCAATTGAGACCCTGAATTTTCATATTCAGAAGTAACATGAAGAATTCACTGTGCGTGAAATTCATGGGGCTCAAGTAGCCTTCAAGAGTGGCTGATGTCATCTACCATGGACTGCAAGGGATGCCCATGTACCTGAATAAATGTTTTGTGCATGATTTTTTTCCTGCTTCAGTAATATTGGATTTTTTTTGCTTTTTATCAATGCAAAATTATAAGTTTTCCTCTGAAAATTATCAAATAAATCTAGTAAATTAATAAATCTTGTCAAAAATTGGATAGCTATGGTGGTGTGTATATCTTTTTTTTGATTCACTATTTCCCTTATGATACTTCCATTCAAATCAAAAATATTCCCTGAGGAATCAACCAAATAAGATTCTATAGAATATTGGCCACCTTCAGCCCTTGGAAAAGTGTTGTTTACCTGATGCAAGTAGTTGGAAGTCCAAAGAGCCACAAAATTTTTCTTATGCTTAATCCATACTTTCTTTATGTACTGCAACAACTCCAGTTATGATTTCATAATGGACTTCAATCTTGACCAATTAGCTTCAGAGTCCTTCATAGTTCTTGACCCAAAAAAAAATACAAAAAGAAATAAATGAATACTAAATTTCCTCAGATCTGCAAACTTTTTTTCATCTGGCTAATATTTTCTTAATGATATGCCAATTGCAAACAATTTGATGATGAATTTTTTCAATTCCATTATTCAAGATATGATCAAATTTTAGGTTTAGTTCACTTTCTTCTTGGGAATCACCACAAAATTGATCCTCAATTTCATTCATAAGAGCCAAATTTCTTTCTGTTAAAAATACTTGGGGGACATCTTCTTCATCCCAAGTTAATTGGGACTTTTTAGAATTCTTGGGTTTCATGGATTATCAGTTTAAATGAAATTGAAACTATTTGTCCTGAATATTTTCCCTGTTTAAGAGATTTCAAAACAGCAAAACAAGGGTATACACAGCAGTTTTCCTGCTATTTGCAATCCATTATTCCAAAATGGTGGAATTTCCTAGCCAAAAATACTGATCAAGGTTGAGACAAGAAAAATTCTTCCAAATTCCCATCTTATGACATCATCCCTGAATTTATCTAGTTTTGAGATGAGGTACTAATCAGATTCAGGAAATATTAAAGAGATGATTTACCAGAAATAACTTCTTTCTCCATTTTATTATTCATTTTTTATAGATCTTTGCTTCTGGTCAAATATTTAACATCATCCTGGTTTAAGGATGTCAAAAAAATTTTGGAATGGACGCCTGCTTAAATAATGGCTTTGATTTTTGATTGCATTTCAGATTGAACTTGAAATTAATTGATTGACCAGTAGGATCAAGGCAGGGCTGATGGTGGTGTTCTGGATTTCTTAAAACTCAATTCCATTGACTTGAATTGATTATTTTTTATCCATAAAGCTTTCAATGGTAATCAACACTATTTGAGAAGTTCTGGATTGATGAAATAAAAGGATTGGATTAATTATTATCTCCAAAGTAGCACTTCAAATACACATTGTCCCCCTGGTGTGGAGTTAGGATGATAAATACATACTCATGATCCTTTGGCCTTTTTTTTGGAATACTTCATAAATTGAGAATAAGTTGGAAAAGATCTTTGAAAAGGGATCTTCATATTTTCCTTGGATATAAGAAATTCATATTGATTTTTTTGATTATTCAAAGCAGGAAGGTCTTGATCACCCGCACCAGTTTCACCTTCAACATTCATATCATCATACTTAGACACCTTGGATATTCCTTTACTCATTTCTGGTTTCTTTATTTCCCATTAATAATGTTATCAAGAAATATAAGGCTGGGATCTTAAAATAAAAACAGCATAAACTAACAATAAAAAAATTTATAATGCAACACATATCATCCTCAAAGATTATAAAGAAAGATCATATAACTAGAATGGCTGTGGCAAAGGTGGGATATTTATGGAAGTAAAAGCATGCAATTATTTTGAATTTTTTGTTGAATAGAAGAATTATTTTAACTAAAATAAGACTTTGTTTTATAATTTGGGGAAGATTTATTGGGAATAAAATCAATCAGTCATTACTAAAAAGAATCAAGAAGAAAGTAAAAATACCTCAATTTCCAGTGGGAAAGGGAATCCTTTTGATTTTTTTCCAATTTAAGAATGATCATAAATAATTTAATATTTTGAGTTTTCAGTTTGATATGTTTGAAACCCCTGGGAATATTTTTGAGGTTCTTGCAACTTGTAAATATTCTGGAAACAAAATAATATGGATTTTGATACAAAGAAGATTTTGTGGCATATACCAGGGGATCAAAAAACTTATCATCATTTTTACCTGAAGACAGCCTGAAAGGATTTTGGGAATTGGATTCAGAGGTTGGGAATTTTGGTTGAGGTGGATGATGAAAATTCAAATGAATATTGGAGATTCTACGTTGAATAATTTTCAAAACTTGAAAAGCAAAAGGGATTCATTGTAGAAGATAATTTATTTTAAGCACCATAAATTAGCATTGATTGAGATATATACCTTACTATATTTATCTCATCATGATAAGAATTGGATTTTTTATTTTTATCTATTGTTATTGTGTTGATTTTTTATTTTTTGGGGCGTAAAAGGGCTTTGGGTAGTGAATAGTGATGAATATTTATACTTTGAAGATGGGAAAAATTATTTCAAATTCCCCTTTTACCCTTGTGAAGATGAAATCCTTGGTAAATACATGGAACCAGTTGAGAAACCAGTTCAAAAATGAATATTCTAATCAAATTGTATGTTAAATGCTTCAAAAAATTGAAACAAATGCATGTTTGCAATTTCAATAATGAAGAAGAATGAAATTCTCATTGCTTCAAATAATTATAAAATACAATTAAACAAATTAAAAATGAGAAAATTGGAAAATATTTACAAAACAGAAAACAAAGAAAGAAAACAAAAAAAGAGGGGGATCTTATCATGTGGAAGAGCAGCAGTTCCCATATATTTTAACAAAAAAACTATGAAAAAATGTTAAATTCAGGGCTCATTGAGCCATGCACACGGTTTGAAATTGGCCATGGGGCACAGCACACGGTCCAATTTGAGCCGTGTACAACCACCCACGGCTCACGGAGTTTTGCAGCCCACCCAGCCTAGTCCACTGCCATGTGGACTTCCACATGGCACCTGACCGCAGTGAGCAAAAAAAAAAAGAGGAAAAGGAATGAAAGGGTACTAACAAAACCCATAAACTAAATAAACCTTCCACAAAAACAGAAATCAACCAAAAAATCAAATAATGTTCATTTTTTGGTTAAAAAAAAATAAATAAATAAATAAATAAATAAATAAATAAACAAAAATAAAAAAAAACTGGTACTATACAATGGACTAGCCCTAAAGTAAAAAGACCCAAAAAAACACAAGTAACTGGACTAGCCCTAAAGTAAAAACACTAAAAAAAAAGACAAGTAGCTTGACAAGCCCTAAAGTTAAAGTAAAAAAACCAAAAAAATACAACTAACTTCACAAGCCTCAAAGTCATTTCAACTTGACTAGCCCTAACGTAAAAGGGCCCAAAAATTAAAGAAGTCTTTTGACCAGCCCTAAAGTAAAAGTGCCCAAAAAAATAAAAGTCTTTTGACAAGCCCTAAAGTAAAAGTGCCCAAAAAAATACAAGTCTTTTGACAAGCCCTAAAGTAAAAACACCAAAAAACTAAGTTCAACTTGTGTTAAGCTGATCCCATCCCAAGCTTAACATAATTTAAGCTTGTGATGGAATCAGCCCAACACAAGTTGAACTGAATTACCATTGAAACCTCATTCAAAACACTCAATATGATGATGTTAACTAAAAACACTCAACATAATGATGTTCAAAATGTGATAACCTTTATATTAATAGAACTTGTCAGCTGCATTAGAATTACAATTTATATCAAACCCAATGATGAAATGAAGTCAAATTCTATAATCTCTATAATCTAGAATACATTTGCAGTTGATATTTGAGATGATCAACCCAACCAGAGGCTTTTTTATAAATCAAGGAAGGCAGTTTTGCTACAATGCGTGGGATTGGAATAATTTCTCCCTCAAGTACTAATAGAACCCAGTGGTTATTGTTTACAAAGGAAATGAACATTGGATCTCATTGATCAGTAACACCATTTTTCATTGGAGTATAAGTATCAAATGACTCCAATGAAATGAAACATATAGGTTTGGAATATGTGTCTGCTATGATTTGACCCATGTCAAATTTAGCCAGCCATTTTGAGGAGGGAATCTTTTAATTGATGTCTTCAAAATCAAGTCTTTGTTTAATCTTTTCAAACTTCTTTGCACCACCAAGCATCTTAATGTAGCATGCTTTATGTTTCTCTAATGTTTCAATCATTTCCTTCCTAACTTTAAACCAACCATGTTCTTGATAGCCAAGAGATTTATCAATGACTCTAAATCCGCAATTCCCATCTCAAATTGGATCCCAAACCTCACCCAAGAACTTATGGAATTTCTTGGGTATTTGATTGAGGTATTTCATGTTTGGTTCCTATCTATCATTAAAACTAACTTGGTATTCATTTCTTTAATTGGATCAATGAAATGAAAAATCACCAAAGATGAGCTTCTGGTTGAGCTTTGCTGCATGTTCTCTTCCTCTGAAGAGGATTCTGATTTCAAATTAAGTGATCCCAATTCACTTTCAGTCTCTTCCTCTGAACTATGAAATTCAGATTCAGATTCTGACAAATTTGACTAACAATTCATCATTAGTTAGTAACTAATTTCATTAAACCCAAAAAATTAACATATCTCAAAAGAAAAGACTTACAATCTTTCTTCTTTTCTTGTTTGAAGCCCTTCTAGTTCTTTTTTTCCCATTGAGTTGTTTGTCAAAAAGCTCAAACCAAGATGGTTTTTGCCGCATATCTGTCAATTTTGGCCTGCTCCTACTTGATTGTAAGACTTTAGGTTCAAGTCTTGGCTTGGATTGATATTTTGTAATCTTCTGAATGATATATTTCAATAGTCTGCTTTGCTCATGATCTGGAGATTCCAGGATCATTGCATTGAATTTTTCACGTAACTGAGTAATGCTTAGCATTTCATTGACATTGCACTCAAAAAATTCAAAAGGATCAACCATTAGTGAATTAGTTAATCAAAAAGCATTAATCACATAGTGATTTGAATAATCCAACTTAAGCCAACTTACAGAACTAGAACTGCAAGGGTCATAGTCCAACCTCCACTGAGGATGAACATCTTCAGCTACCACAGATCCTCTGAATGCTAGATAGTCACCTATTTGGTGGGAACAGGGCAAACCCACATTCTTTAAATATGACTTGGTGCAGACTTTGACATCATCGTCACGTTTGAACTTCTCAAATGGTTCCCTAAAAAGACGGATTTCCTCTAAAGACAATTTGTAACCCAATGGTAACGGTTCAGGGGGAAGAACTGTCCCTAACTTAATTTGAGAGTTCTAAAGTGATGCATGAACTGAATTAATTTGATTCAACACTGTTCCATCAAGGCTTTTCCAAATTTCCAACAGGTTTCCCAAAGATTTTTCAAGGAATTGTTTGAGAGTTGCATGGGCCCCTTCAACCCAAGAAGTTGTTTTGTTTCCAAAATCTGGGTTTATACAAGTCCATGCTGTTACAAACGTCTCTTTGATAGGGAAAATGTTGTTTTCCATATACTCAAGTACATCCTCATAGTCTTTCAAGAAACACTATACAAGTCAAAAGGTTAGAACCCAAAACTAGGAAGAATAAGAAGTAGTGATTTGGACCTACTCTGAGTTCCGCATCATTGACCTCTTCCTCCGCCTTGGTCTTTGAGGTCCCATACTTTGCCCACAGATTCATAAAGCTTTTCCATCCTTCAAAATCATTGACAAAGTGCATTTTAAAGTTTGCTTGTATGTTTTTAGACAGGTGCCAAGTGCAACATTGTCTTGATGAATCTGGGAAACTAGTTTCAATTGCCCAAATCAGAGCTTTTTCATGGTCCATCACAAAGACTTTTGGAAGTCTCTCAGGATCATGAGCCAACTCCTTTAATGCATTTACAGACCAAATTTAGAACTCAAACATTTCTTTTGTTATAAAAATAAGATCTTTTGTGAAAGTTTTCCAATTGGCTGTCATTCCTACAACATGCAATAGTGGGTTTTTGTAATTATTTTTTTTATATGTACAATCCAATACAGCAATATGATGGAATTTTTTTGAAAGCTGTACTGCCTCTGTATTTTCTAAGTACAGGGCCTCCAAGTGACCCTCTCCACTGAACTTTGACCAGTGAATCAAACTTGTTTCTTCAAGTTGTTTATATAGTACCTCCATAACACTTTTTCCCTTTAGTTCTGCAAGTGTGACCTTCCGCTTAGTGTTATAGATTGTTTGGTCATCAAAATAATCCTGCCCATCAATTGTGTTCAATTTTCTCTTCAGTTGTAATGTATTGAGCCCATCATTCATGCCTTCTACTAGATTGTCTAAGGCCACCCCCAAGATTCTCCTCAGTTGAGGATGCACAGAGGGATTTTCAGATGGTTGATGGTTATGTTGCGTTTCTTTGTAGGAGAGGCGCCACAAGGGGTCTGCCTTTGTTCAACTTTCATGGATTAAAAAATTGCACCCAACCTTCCTTGTGTGAGTTTTTCTAGACCGTTTGGTAAGAAGACTTCCTGAATAGGAACCATGTCTATCACAGGCTAAATCCACATATTGGTCAAGCTTTGAGTTGAAAACTGTTAAAGACTAACCATGCTTCATTGCCCATGTTTGAAAATAGTTTTTTGCCTCTTCCCTAGTAGGAAAAGCTCTCAAGGGAGGTGGGTCAAGTGGATCTAGTAAACCTTCATTGGTTAAGTCATAGTTTCATAGTTACATGAACCCATCAGTTTCAATCAAATTAAATATGGCAAAGACCAGTAACATAAAATGTTACTCACCACCAGCGGTCATGTCCATTTGGGAATCATTTTTTTCCTCCATTGTCACCCTTGATGAGGATGCAATTGGGGTTTCCAATGTTTCATTACCCAAATCCTTGTTTTCTTTTTTCCAAAGCTTTGTTGATGGCACTATCAATGTAGACCTTTCACCCAACCATTTCAGAAGAAGGAGGGCTTTCCACTTTTCCCATGCAAAAACATGCAATGGTATAATTCATTATTCAATCCAACTTTCAATTGATCAAACAAATTTTGCTCACTTTCAAGTTGAGAAAGAATTGTTTGCAGATTTTTATATGATTTATGATTATTCACTTTAATTTCACTTGGGTTTTGCTTTAATGTCTCTTTGGGATTGCTATTTTTGGAACAACAGTGCCACAAAGTATGCATTAATCCCAAATTTGGGTTGACAGAACTCAAGTGTGGTCCGGGGGTGCCCAAAATTCTTGCACAGCTTTGGGGGGGTTGTTCACTCCCAAACACGGCCAATTTGAGCCATTTACGGGGATTACACGGCTCTTACACAACCCCCGGGGGTTGCTCCTGTTTGAAACGGCCCTTTGTAGTTGTCTTTGGGCCCCCACAGCTCATTTGACCCGTGTAGAGCCCTACATGACTACCACACAGTTGGAGCTGTGAATTTAACATCACCCAAAAAAAAAGATGAAAAACAATTAAATATATCTATCTCTATAAAAAATGGTTTTTCAAGGTACAGAAAATACCAATGTTGACCTCCCTCAAAAACTATTGAATAATCAGTATTGTACTCCACAATCTTAGCCACCAACTGGATGTGGGCTGTTTTGGTGGCATTTTATAGCCTTGGCATTGGGAACTGCATTGCAGGTTATGTGCTCAGAATTGGATTTGTTTGGGCTCAGTTTTGGCTGCTGTGGGCTCAGCATCCATGTGCAGCCTGGCTCAGAATCTTGTGGGCACTTCAGATCTGCAATCTGCTCCAAGAAAGCAGATCAAGAAACAAAGTGTATCCAGTCAAGTTTGGGGGTATTGCTAGTTGGGGGAAGCAGGAGCAGGACCATTGTGGTGCTATCCAGGGAGTAAAACTAATGGCAGGTGCATTGGGTGGATGCAGACAGGCGCAGGGGGGCTCCAAGTAGGGCGCAGGCAAGGTGCACCATGAGAAGAAAAAACCTGGCATGGTGGTTATTTATAGACACAAACACAAGTAGGCTTGGCAGGCAACATTTGAAATAAGAGGCTCAGAAGTGGGCAGGGGATCTGAAGCACAATTGGTTTGGAAAAGCATGTTGGCATGCTTTTTACTCTGGATTACAAAAGATAAGACAAGGCTCAGCATTTTTGTGGCATGTGCTTCTGCAGTGCAATAGTAAGGCTGAGCCAGAAAACTGCCTTTTGTGGAACAATGGTCAAAGACACAGATATTGTGGAAAATAATCATGGTTTACAATAACTTCCTTGCGCAATCATTGATTTAGGAGTGAAGGATGCAGAAGCAAGTGATAGGAACTAGGTAGTATTTATCCAAGGGCTGACTATGGGTTATGGACTGAGGTTGCGGAGGATAGGTAATCTTTGGAAAAATCAAACACTAGATTTGAAGAGGTGGCATGCAGATTGAAAATGATCTGTAAGGAAGATTGATGAGGGTCTTCTGTGATTTTGTAGGCGGGATCAATGGGGATCTGTCTTTGGAAATGCATCAGCGCAAAGCAACTGGTTGGGTGATTGGATATTGCAGAATATCAATGAATCTAATGTATGCGGACAGATTGGCTAGGTGGATTGGGACTAATAGTGGGCTGGGCCATTGTAGAGCACTTTTGGGAGGCAGAGCAGGATAAAAGTCATTATTTGGTGTTTTATTTCATTTTTTTGTTCTATTTTTGGTGTTGTATATATAAGGGTATTTCTTTTCTTTAGCTGGAGATTATCATAGCATCATATCATCTTATCTTATCTTAGGGTATGTTATTGTTGTGAAAGTGAGTATTGGAGTTTTCTTATTTCATCTTATTATTGGATTTTTTGTGTGTGAGCCTCTTAAGAATGGTTTCTTGGGATTAGCTAGAAGTTTTATGGGGGAATTGTTTGGTTCAGAGCTTGTTGGGGAGTCTTTGTCTTTTTATTACAGCTTATTTCATTTCTTTTTAGTCAAAGGGAGTCTTGTTAGGGTGCAGAGAAACAATCACAGTCTTATTCTGGTGCAGAGTGGGTATTTTAACTCAAGGTACTGGACAAGTACCCATTACTGGAGCGGGATTTTGGCAAAAATTTAGTGTAGCACACAATTTCTTTCCACACCCAATGACCAACATGGCAGGCAGGTGTCAAGGGTTGAAGGGTGTGGAAGCTTAGGTTTATTTGTTCTCAGTGGTTTGTGTACCAAGGTTATGTTTGAGAGGGAGGAACTAATTCCCAACTATCAACTTGGAGTTGTAGATAGATAGAGCATATTGGAGACCAGCTCCACAACTCTCAGAAGGAAGGAATGAAATATCTCTATATCTTTCCCTATTATACTAACTCTCTCTCTCTCTCTCATTTTTCTGGTTAAATGGCCTACTCAGCCCCTTACAGATGCAAGTGAACAATAACTTATTAATCTTGGGAAAAACTTCAGGGGTATTCACTTCTTGTTTCCACACCCTGCATCTACTTCACTCAAGCTTTTGCACTGGGCAAAAGTCTTGCCTCCCAAAATCTGGGAGAAAGATGTTAGTATATATATATTTATATCTGGTTCAGGCAAAAAACTTCTGAAACCCAGCTGTTCTGGCAGAAAGAACTGTTGTAGGTTTAATCCCAGCTGTTAAAACAGTTGCAATTACCAGTCAATTTTCACCACCTACTGCAGCAATGGCCAGACCCCCCCCCTCTGGCATTTAATGGGGGGACAGGGCACTGTCCCATGAAAAAGCCTGGCTTAAGTGAACATATATCATGGACTTACTAAAATGAAAGCTTTTTTAAAAAAAGGAATTATTTCAGTAACATCTTTGGTGTGTTTTAGGCTGGGCCTTGTAGCATTGTTGTGGAGTATTCTGTTGTTCTTTTTCTGTATGGAGGAAGTTGAAAAAAACTTTAATTTTGCTTCTAATACTACAAAAAAAACAACAATCATCTTTTTAATTTATGTTGAAAATTTTACACATACAAGATGTATATGTGAAATGGATTATTGGGAAATCAAGTTTAAACTTTTATTGTGTCACCTTAGGTGATGAGGATGTCAATTAAAGAGTAAAAATTTGGGGGAAGGGTCATTGATTGAACCTACTTAAAATGGGCTTTGGATTTCAAATGGGGAATAATAGGGTGTATCAAAGTTAAGCAAACCTGCCATTTTTTAATGGCGGGTTTCAAACCAAATCTTCCATTTCAAACCCGCCATTAAAAATAAAAAAACCACTTATTTCACATCAGAAGTGTCAGTTACCTGGAAAGAAATGGTTGTTTTCAAATAAAGTATTTGAAGGCTTTCACCACCTCAACCACATTTCATTCCACCTCATCACCATTGGTTTCAACCTCTGACCTCATCCAAAAAATTCTACCTCCAACCTCATCAGAAAGATTTGATTCATCACTCTCATCACTCCATCACTATCATCTTTTCCTATTCTCTTTGCTTCATCACTTCATCACTCTCATTGCTTCATTTCTCTCATCACTTCATCAATCTCATCTCTTCCTATCCTTTTTGCTTCCTCACTCTCATCCCCTCATCAATTCATCACTCTCACCACTTTAATGCTCTCATTGCTTCATCACTCTCATCACGTTATTGCATTCATCACATCTTAACTCACATTTCTTCATTGCTTCATCCCTTCTTTTATCACATCCTAACTCCCATTGCTTCATTGCTTCATCCCTTGATCCCTGCTTTAATTAAATTTCTTCATCCCTTCATCCCCGCTGTCTGCCACAAGAAAATTAGACTTGTCCAAATGTCTGCACAACTCATATATCTTGTTGGTATAGTGATTAAGTACTAGGCTCAACTCATATGTCTTGTTGGTATAGTGGTTAAGTACCAGGCTCATCTTCCATTATCTGAAACCAAGGTCACTGGTTCAACCCACCATAAAGACAGGAATGAATAATAATCATAATTCTGAGAATTATATAATGAATTTTGATAATATTTTATAAGTATGTTTTTATGAGTATTGATTATGGCATTAAAACCTTGATAATATATATCATAAAGATGGGGATCCAACATAACTTTAATTCAAGTTATGAGGACTCAGATGATTCTCAACAATTGATATATAACTTCCTAATAAGTCCCCTTCCTTTGGGGAGAAGCTACAGTAATTAATTTAAGCTATAATCCCCACTCTGTATAAAACAATCACATAATCTTAATATTATTGCCCTTGAGGATGTGATTATACTTTAAAAATATTCTACTGAGCCTTGAGAGCGTCCACTCAGAGGGCCCCAAGCTGAGTTGTAGAATATATAACTCTTGGGGTATTTAAATAGGACCCTTTACATTGAAAATCCCCCCAATGAGTACTAGTACCCTATTTCTCATTGGGAAGGATGTGATGGGGTTCTGAGCCCTAGAGAAAAAAACCAGAGAGAGGCTAGCACTTCCCTGATAATTCCTTGAATCCCCTGAGGGCTCCTGTTAACTTAAAATAGGAGGGTCTTTATCCTATAGCCCCTCCACCAGTTATATATGATTAATTATTTGTAAGAGAATACGGCAATAGTTAACAAGCCCACCAAACGTATTCTCAATAAGAGATTGACTGGGGCTATCAAGTTTAGTATTATATTCAACTAACAATCATATTGGAAACTCCAATTTTTAGTGGAAGGTCCTAATTGGAGTAGTAAACCTTGTGTGTTACTAATATAAAGGGTTTGAGCTTATTTATAATCAAAGCTCCTTTGAGCTTCATTTATTTGGAGCCAGGCCCCTTGCCTTTTATAAAGGTTTAAGGTGTGGCTTTTTGTACTCATAATACCTTTGTATTTTTCGAGTTTGTGAGCTTTTAGCTATTGTTTGGGTCATTTGAGTCAAAAACTGACTTTAATATTGGTTTTTGTCTTATTTTTGCAGGTTTAACCATGGCCAAGTATAGCAGTAGAGGTTAAATCCCTGACACCCTCTTTCATCACATTTCTTTATCCCTTCATCCCTCTTACTCTTTTAAAATGGCCCTTCAGCAAACCTCCCCCCGCAAGTCCACTCAAAGATCCAATGGACCAACGCAAACATCCGCACGGAACTCTACATCAAACACTGATCCCCCATCAGCTTCCAAAGGCTCTACTCAGCTCAAGAGATCTGATCACATCATCCTGGTAAACTGGCTCAAAATTCCCTCCAAATATGAAACTTTCTTTGGATCCAACAATGAAACACAATTTTTCAAAAATTCATCCTCTAATTTTAATGTTCATCTCCTGATGTTTAATGAACTAAAGAATAAAACAAATGTAGGCTGTCTCTTTCATCCAAACAGATGAGGAAGTGATTCAAGAACTATAAATCCAAAAATTGTCCCTTTAACCAATGCTAACAAGCCCTATTATTTCCCTGTCTCTTTATGTTTCCCAAATCATCTCCTCCCATCCACATACTACAATTGGGGTGAAGATCAAGACAGGATTTGACTGGCTGTATAACATTTTGAGGTTTACAAGCAATATTATTTTCATGTCTCTGTATGTTTGTCAAATCATCTCCTCCCATCTTCCTCCCTCCCATGCAACTACTTTGATTGAGGTGAGGATTAAGGCAGGATTCTATTGGTTTCATAAAATTTTGAGAGTTGCAAGCCCTATTCTTTCCAAATTTCTGTATGTTTGTCAAATAATTTCCTCCCATCTTGTAACCTCCCATCCAAATACTTCAATTGGGGTGCGGATCAATCAAGGATTCAATTAATTGCTAAAACTTTGAGGGTAAAGGGACTTTAAGAATCAAAAATTTGGTTTCACACTAAGGGATTTGAACCCATGACCTCAACATTGGTGAGTGATGCTTTAACCACTAAGCTAAGTGTGCCATTGCCAAATGGCCAATGTGCCTGTCCAAGAATTGATACAAACCATTCAAATTAGACAATGTTGACAAGGAATTATTAGGAGGCCCAAAGATAATGAGGAGTGGATATGGATGAGGAGATTAGGAGGGAGAAACTTTTTGAGGAAGAAGAGAAGAAAAACCCAACAAACACATCAAATTATCATCCCATCACCATCCAAGCTACCAACCCAAGTGTAGGATCCATACCAGATCAGCCTCTCATCATCATGTATCAACAAATCAAAGAACCAGCCAACACAAAGGAGGATGAACATAACAAAGGAGGATGAATGGTTGATATGACTTGAGCAAAAAGAAAAATTTAACTCTTCTCTTTCCAGTCTCATTGATTTTTGCTTTTCTCTGGTTGGTTTTTTTTTTAATGGAACCGCAATCAAGACTGGGGGTGCTCTCTACAATGGTTGGAATTGGTTCCCTTATCTGACTCCCATTGACTATAATGGTTGTGCAGGTGTTTTGAGTAGGATGTTCACCTTCAACAATGGGTTCTTCAGGAGTGCCTTGTGCCATAAGTTGTGTTTTTTTTTGGATTCAATCCTCAGAGAGATTCTCTACAAGTTTTTTCTTTGTTTTTTTTTTTTGAAAAAAAAATAACAATTCTAACTTGAAGATGTTTTCTTATGCTGAAAAGATCTGCATCTGTATATATTTGTTTGGTCATAGCCGTTATATTGATTGGCATGGTGATTTCATTTGCCATTTTTCTGACCAGATCACTGATAGGATTTTTGATTTGATATTTACATTGAAAGAAGGAGAAAAATTTGATGTTACCAATGGATACTGCACTTGGTTCTGGCACTACTGGCTTTGGTGATGATGATGATGGTGAAGACAAGGAGGGGGGTAATGCAAGTTGAAAATCCAGTCAAATCAAGCAAGGTTGGAGAACACAAAGGACGGCCTCCTTAATTGCAACAATCAATGCAACAACAGCAGCTATGAATAAAAGGATTCAATCTACAAAGAAAGAAAAATCAGCCAAGCAGCAGGATGATGAGAAAAATCATGCCTTGCCTCATCATCAAGAAGCGGTTGCAGCTGTCAATGAGAAAAATCTGGAAGCCAACCCTCAAGATGGACTTGTTTCAGATGACAATCACCACCAGCCTGGGCTTCCAACACCTTTGGCAAAGTTTATGATGGGTTTGATGATGAGAGCAATGCTTGTAGAGCTTGTTGGTTGTTTGATCCCCAATTGGTTATTTCTCATGTCTTACTTCTCTTTGAAAGCTTTTGGATCCCAAATTTCTGTGATAGGGTGCTTGGTTGGTTTGATCATTATCTCTGATTATGCAACTTTGATTGGTTGTATTGATGCTTTTTTGGATAAAAAATAAGCGGGGGCATAGGAATAGGGCAGCACAGGCTGAACAATGCTTTGGTGGTTGGGAACAGTTTGGGATCTGAGGAGGGAAAAAGAAGGAGGCTTGTTTAGTGGCTAAGACAGATTGATAGGGCCTTGGAAGGGCGGACCCATAGGAGATTAGATGGTTTGATATACTTTCAGGGGGATTCATCCCAATAGGCTTGATAAGATTTAGAGAGTGATTCAAGATAGTCAGGATAGTTGGATGTATTATCAAAGCCATTCCTGATGAATGGTTGAGAGTTGAACTTCCTGAGTCTCAGGTTGGATAATGGGTCAAAAGAGTTGATGAATGACTGTATTAATTGTGAGTTGAGTTGGATTGGCTTGAGTACATGGATGAGGATGAATGGGATTGATGATTATGATGATGATTACTGTTTTTCATGTGATGGATTGTGGATGGATGATAATGGCAGTTTTGTTGTTTGAAACCCCCCATTTCCATGAAACAAACCATTTTAAATACACCAGTTAGGGGGTATGTGTATTTCAGAACCCCACCATTAAAAATTGCAGGGTAAGACTCCAAACGGTGCTGAGCCGCAGGAAGTTCTGTGGAGGGGAAAAGGTGCTGTTTGGGCTGCCCTCCTGATTGTCACAAAAATATTTAATTTTAACCAGAATCAATATCCAGAACGTTGAAAATAAGGAATCAATGGAAAGGATGAATTTTGATTGCAGTTGGCAGCAATGAAACAACACTATCTCAGGCAAGATGGTGCGGGAAAAGACTCAAACAAACTAAGTTAAATTTTGTTCAGAGTTCAATAGAAAAAGCCAGTTGTAAGTAACAATGCCCACAAGCTAATAACTCTGGTCTTCAGAAGAATATTAGGAAAGATCAACTCAATCCCAACCAACCTCTAGGTTCTCAATGAACCTGCCCAACTCTCCGCAATAAAGTGCTTTAAGGGTACCAGATAACTGTGGGTGGCTGTAAAAAACAAAGCCATTTTTTCTATGAAGCTCCAGAAGCAAATCAGTAACAAATTTGAACAAGAATAACCCAGCACTTCTCAAGGGACTCAAGAATAGCATGGCCAATTTAAACTTCAAAGAAATAACAGGATTTTTAACACTCCAGGTTTCAAGCTTAAAGAAACCTCTCTGTCAAATGTTACTGGTTCCCAAAAAACACTAAAATGAAAGATCAAGACCAAGGTGGCTGGAGAAAGGGATCAAAGGAGTGGTTTAAAAGACTCAAGAATTCAAAAAAATGAATTCTTCTTCAACCAGCAAGGCTATTGGTTGGTGATAACAATCAGGTCACAGAGGACATATCAAAGGATTTGAGTATGGAGGCTCAAAGATCAAGGGGCAATCAAAAGATATACCCAGGATAAGGAATGCTCAGAAAGGGGAAGGGCCTCACAGATTTATTACTTAGATGATGATGATAGGTGATAGCTGGATGGTTATGGATGATTGGATCATTGGGCAAAAAGGCAGGGGAGAGCCCCTCCTTTTATGGGCATAAAGGGACCTGTAGACTATTTACAAGTGATAGTACAAATGAGTGCAGTTTTTTTTTTCAGATAGATCATAGTCATGACAATAAAAAAAACAATGATAGTGAGAGGAAAATCATGACCTGTGAAAAAAAGTAGATGAGGAAAAAAAAACAACCCGCGGCAAGGATGAGGTGGGAAGCAGATGAACATCTGCAAATTTGTGGATGCGGGGCCGTAAAGTGGTTGTGGATGATGGGTGGCAACAGACAACAGTGCCAAAAATGGGAGCAGGATCTTGAGGATGAGCAATGGCAACAGTGGTGGCCGCAGGTGGTTGGATGGGATGAGGGGTGGGAGGATTGAGATTAGTTTGTTTATGTTGGTTGATATCAAGATGATCAAATGAGCTAGGACCAGAGTCAAAGGCCAAATTAGCAAGGAACAGAGAATAAATCCACGATTTTGGAGAGATTGTCAGAGGGTTGGGAGGGGTGATCAGACAAAAGTGACAGTTGGTATTGGGAAAGATAGAGGATAAAGGGGTAGATTGACCAAGTCAAAGGAAGGACTGGCTCAAAGGGGGCAAATGGGATGGATGATCAAGGGGGAGTGGCTGATGAAGCAAGGAGGATGGATTGAGGAGGGTATGGAAAGATGATGAGGATGATGAGGTATGATTGAGAGGTTTTTGTTGAGATTATTCCAAGAGAGGATTGATCTAGGGGAGTAATGGTATTCATCAACAAGGTTTTAGGGATGGGATTATTGATAAGGATGGTCCCTGTAGTTTGTTGCTGATGATGATGGCAACAATTGGCAAGGATGATGGCCTTCTGCGTGGGCGCTTGGTCAAAAAAATCAGGAAGCGGTTGCAGTGAGAAGGAGTTGAATGGAGGATCAGGGGGTTCAAGTGCCTGGAGAGGCCTTCCTAGTCTGCTAGGACAGGAAGGAGTTGGGAGGAACAAAAGAGGAAGAATACCCATAGCAACAATTTTTTTTTGCATGGGATATAAAACTAAGAAAAAACTTTTTAAATTTTTCCCCTTTTCTTGAGTTGCACCAAATTGGTCACCACAGTGGGTTTCTAATGGCAGATTTGCCAACTTTGATATGCCCTAATATTCCGCAATAAAATGAACTTTTTTTTGGGAGTAACTTTTAATTATTGTTTTGAGTACTATTTTTAGCTTGCTCTGCAAACACAATACGGGCCTTCAAATTTCTCCTTCAGCTTATCCACACCAGCTTTGCATCCCCCCCAATTGGCCAAATTGAAGAGGACGCACAAGCCAAGCTGGGGGGGTCCTTGGGTGCAATGGTGCTTTTTATGCTGAATGGCCTGTTTGAACCTGCTCAGCCAGAGGGTGTCCCACGCATTTGCCCATGCTCTTTTGCGCTGCTTGGGCCAGGTTTGGAGAGGGGGAGGTGCATCTGAGGGCCCATCAGAGGAGGGGAAAAGCCTTGGCTGGCGCCCAAAAACTAATTCCAACGGGCTGATGCCGGTTGCAATGTTGACAGCCAAATTGATTGTGAACTTGGCTGCCTGCAGGGCGGCCAGCCATTTACCTTGTTGCTTTACCATGAAGGACAGGAGGACTTGACCCACCGTCTTGTTGGTCCACTTGCTCCGGCCATATTCCTGGGGGTGGAATGAGGAAGACATGTGGAAGTTGATGTTCAACCAAGACATCAGGGCCTTCCAGAACTTGGAGCTCCACACCTTGTCCTGGTTGCTGATGATCAATGCTGGGGCACCAAAGGTTTCCATCCAGCCACTAAACAGTTGGGACACCAATTTTTCTGCCTTGTCCAATTGCATGACCAGGATGATGCAAGTGAAGCCAGAAAACTGACACGTGCAGTTCAGGACCATATCATAATGGTTTGACAAGGGGAGCAGACCAACAAAGTCAATTGCCAGGTCTGAGAGGGACTCCCTAGGCATGGTTTGAGTAAGCATTTTCCCCAAAGGTGCTGTGGTTGGGGCCTTTGTGTGTTGGAAGGTGGAGCAGCATTGGACAAATTTGGCTACTTCCTTGCTCATCCGTGGCAAGAAAAAATTGTGTCTCAGTTTGGTGGCTGTTTTCAGGTAGCTGAAGTGGCCAAGGCGGAGGTGGGCCTCCTTGAGGGCTTGGTGTGTAGGCCCACCTTTTTTGTGATTACCAATGGCTCATTGAAAAACAGCAGGCCATTGATCTTGGTGCAGTCTTCCCAGAGCTGTAGGACTGTTTGGATAGAGGTTCAGGATTTTTTGTCCATGTAACCAACCAGGATACCTGACTTAAGGGACTCAGAGATGCTTGTCCCTAGTTCTGTGAGGGCGGCTACACACCGGAATCCTGCCACTTCAGCTACTTCTCCACCATCTTCAGAGTGCTTGCACAAGAGTGAGTCTGCAAAAGAGCTATCCTTGCCTTTGACATACTTGAAATTCAGGTCAAATTCTGCAAGGATCTTAGTCCATTGGGCTTGATGGCAGCTGAGATTCCGCTTCCTCAGGAGTTGAGTCAGTGAATGATGGTCAGACATTACATTGAACTTCATCCCCAATAATAGAATCTTACAATTCTTCAGGGTGTGGAATACTGCAAGCAGTTCCTGCTTGTGGACTGGATAGTTCCTTTGGCTGGCGTTATAAGATGAGATTTGTACGCAATTGGGGAGGCTGACTTCCACTCTTTTCCCTGGAAAAGGGCTGTGCCCAGGCCCAAGACGCTTGCATCAGTGAAGATCCAGAGCAGATAATCAGAGTCCTAGTCAATGGTCTTCAGACAAGGCAGCTAGGTAATGATGGTTTTAATGTTATTGAATGCCATTTCTTTGGCATTACCCCAGCAGAAGTTCTTTGCTTTGATTTTGGTTCTGGTCAATGACAAAAACATTCCCACATATTTCTGAAGGCCCCCAATGAATTTTTTCATCCATTGAATGGTGCCAAGGAACCTCTTCACGGCCTTTGCCAAGTGGGGGGGTTGGCCAATCACAAATGTTGGCCACCACACCTTTGGATATCCAATGGCCCAGGAACTTGACACTAGTGCAGAAGATCTTGGTCTTCTTTTGGCTGAAGTATAGGTTGGCTTCCCAGAGGATTTCCAGAACCTGCTGTACATGTGATTTTTGTTCCATGAGGGAATCAGAAAAGATCACACTTTTGTCAAGGTACACAATGCAGATGCTATTGATAAGTCCACATAAGGCCTCCTCCTAGCAAGCTTGATTTGTTTCTGGTGCATTTGTCAGTCCCATTGACATCACTACCCATTCCATTATCCCCCACAGTGTCTTCACTGCCATCAGCAGGATTTCATCTTCCTGAATCCTGGTTTGGAAGAATGCATTGGTCTGGTCCAGGATGGAGAATAACTTCCCCTATGCTACTGTGCACACTATTTTGTCAACACTGAGCAGGGGGGAATGGTCATGGACACTGAATTTATTGAGGGTTTGGTAGTTGCAGACCCATTTGGGTAGAGCTGTTGGGTCCTTCTTTGGGATAATCATGCTGGTCAAGGCATATTGGCTGGATGATTGTTGTATCCAACCTGCTGCCAGGTGTTGGTCCAGCAGCGTCCTCCAGGATTGAAGGTGCTTCCTGGGATACGGGTACTGTTTCTCATTGATAACCACATTTGGGCCTTTCAGGATTATCTTGTGTTGTACCTTTGAGCTCTGCAGTTGCATCCTGCCCAGGAAGGGAGGGTCAAGGTTTGGTGCCCTGTTGTCAGGCTTATTGGCTTCTGCCCCAATATCTGTTAGGAATAGGTCCTGGAAATCAGCTAAGACAAATCTCTCCAGTTTCTCACAAGAGGAAGCTACTGAGGCAGTGGAAAAAGGCTGAGGCTGACTGCCTGGTTGTAACATTGGTTGTACCTTTGAGCTCTCCAGTTGCAACCAGCCCAGGAAGGGGGGGGTTCAAGGGGGGTTCAAGGGTTGGCGCCCTGTTGTCAGGCGTATTGGCTACTTCCAGGATATCTGTTGGGAATAGGTCCCAGAAATTGGCTAAGAAACAACTCTCCTGTTTCTCACAAGAGGAAGCTGCTGAGACAGTGGAAAAAGGCTGAGGCAGACAACCTGGTTGTGGCATTTCCCTGGTATGGTAGTCAAGTATTCTACAACCCAAGTGAGAGCAGGTGAGTGCCTGTTCAGAGATGGAAGCAGACAAGCAAAATTGTGAGAGAAAATGGATTCCTAGTATCATTTCATGATCCCCTTTGAGTGTGACCCTTTCAAATAGTTGGCCAGAGGATGGTTTTAAAAAGGAAGCCACTAAAAAGTGGTCCAGGATTTTTTGGTCGGGATGCTGAGTTGTCCAGTGCAAGGTGTGCAATTTTTGGGGTGGATGAATTCTGGAAAGACAACCTCACGTGATCAGTCATTTGTGAAAAAATTAAATTTAGATTGGATCCTGTTTTGATCAGTCCACATAGTTCCTTTCCATCCTGGGTGAGGCCAAAAATGATAGGCCTAGGGTCAGACTGATGGAAATATTCTTCAGTATTTGCATAGAGAAGTTCTGCATCCAATGCCTCCAGCGCCAAAATGGAGGCAGCATCAAGGGTTGTGAATAGCCCCTCTTTGGTCAAGCCTGCCACTGTTGCTGCTTGGTCCGGTGTGGTGTCATATTTATAACCTCAGATTGGGAGCTGTGTTGCAGGCTGAGCGCTCAGCAGTTGGGTAGGTTGGGCTCAGCATCTGGGGTGCGCGCGGTCTCAGCAGTGCCTGCTGCGGGCTCAGCAGCAGCAGTTGAGGGCTCAGCGGCAGGGATTGGGGGGCTTGGCACCAGGTGCAGGTCGGGCCTACTCTGGGGGGGGGGGGGGCGCCGGGCCTCAACCGGCCCAGGGAACGCGGACCAAGTGATGGAGCCAGCCCAACCAAGCTTGGGGGGGCTATTCCGGAAGGCAAGGGCGGGGCAATTGGGGGTTATATGCACCCGGGAGGTTCGCGTGGGCATAAGTGCGGGCCGACTCATGGATTGCGGGATCTGCGGGCGCGCGCGGATGGATAAACCCAGAGGGCTCCGAGTAGGGCGCGGCGGAGGGCCGCGCCATGAGAAGGACAAACCGGGTGTATGTGATATCAAAGGGGAGGGTTTTGGACGGGGTGGGTGGTATGGGGTAGGGTTAGGGTGGAGCTAGGGTTCTATACTTGGGGTTATGTTTTCATCTATCTTGCTGCTTGTGGTTGTACCTAGGTTAGGGTTGAGAGGGAGGACTCAAAAATACCTCACTCTCAACTCCGGGTTGGGGGGGAGGCCATCGGATTACCATACACATATCATATAGTTCATATCACCAGACCGCCAGTAAATGGTATAAGAAGGATTGGAAGGAAGGAATTTATCTTATCATCACTCTCTCTATTCTTAAGCTCATTGCATCCAATCTCCTTACAGACGCTTAGACCAATAACTTCCGGAACTTGAGGACAACTTTGGGGGTATCACTGCTCTTGTTTCCACACCGGTTGCCCAGCCGGCGGTTTTATTGTTCTTCCTGCTTTTGTGGATGAGCTCCTGCGGGCATGAGGTGGTTTGTAATTTTCCGGTCAAGCATGCAGTTGGAACAAGTCTGGGATTGTGAGGAAGGATCTATAACATTGCCCGGTGCAGGCACTGTGAGTGCTCCCACAGGTTTTCTTACAGAAGTGGCACAGCCCAAGGGAATCCAGATATGACTGAAACTGCCAGATTTTCTCTTCATGGCTTGGTCAGTTCTTGTGTGAGGAGGGGTTTAGGGCCAAGGGGGTTGTTTGCCTCTTTTTTGCCGTCTTGTGTTTCAAAATGCTCTTCCAGAAGACCCCGGCTTGGCTTTCAAACGTGCCAAATGCAAAGGGGTCTGCTGGAAGTAACTGGTGGTTGTTTACCTTGGCTTTCAGGTTGGCTGGCATTCCCAGATTCATTAATTCTGCCAGGGTGAAGTCAGAGATTGTTCTAGCATCAAAGTTAAGCCTACTCTGGTGTGTTCTTGCCTGCGTGCTGTAGTTTAAAAAGGATTCTGTGCCTGTCATGCATAAGTCCCACAGTCTAACTAGGAGTTTGGTCTGCCACAGAGGGGTAGGGAAAAATTCAATAGATTGGCCTTGAACAATGACTGGAGTTTCCCTATTTAGTTTCCCATGCTAATGGTGTAGAAGGCTAGATTGTTTGTTTCCCAAATCAGTCAGCCAACTAGTTTTATCTTTTTGTTGTCATGATTCACTGCCTTTGTTTCAAAGAAGATCTGAAGACCCCAGATCCAGCTGATGAAAGGCTCCATGGCTTGTAATGGTCCAGAATAAATTTGTCTGTTGGAGTTGTGGAATTGCTGAAGGTCAACACAATCCAAGTATGTTGGTTTGAGGGAGTTTCCCTTTGTCTCTGGCTGTATTGAAAGTGAGAAGATTAGTTCCTCAAGTCTTGAAATCCTGAATGCATCTGCTTTTCAGGCTTCCCAAGCTTCCAGGTGATGGGAATTTTCCTGGTTGATAATCCAGTGTTGGATCTGAATGAAACCTTTCAAATACTCATGAAATGCAAGGGTATTGGGTGTTTTTGTTTTTGAAAATGGTTGGCTTTTGTGGCCAGTTGGCACAAACGGATGAGGGGGTTTCAAGCTGGACATTGTGAGCAGGGTTTCCTGGGGGGTGGCTTGGCTGTTTCTGGTTGTGGGTGGGAATCAACTTTAGCTTTCCAGCAGGCTGCATTGGCCATTCTGATGATGGTTTCTGGGTTTGTGGCAGGGAGGAGGGTGCCTGATTGGGACCGGGTGGTCATCAATTGGTGGGCTGCAGGGAAAGGAGGAGTAGGTTTGATAAAATGAAAAGTGTAAGAGTCACAAATCAGACTCTTCACTGAAGGCAATAATAGGCCAGGACAAAGCTACCCAGCTTTGGAGAGACAATTCTAGAACCTAACAGAGTTGGATTTTGAGCTAGCTCAGTAGAAAGGGAGGTCAAGGTCTCCTGTAATTACAACTACAATATGGGCTGTAGTCCCAAGGATTTTGAGAAGGAGGAAGGGAAACTAACCTAGCTCAGTAGAAAGTGATTTCAAGGTCTCTACTGAGCTAGGAGGGACAGGGGGTAGTTGCCCTTAATTAGTCTGAGGGGTGCTGATGTAAGCTGATGTTAGGTTCTTGTGAAATATCAAGAAATGGGGTTTCACAGGGAGTCCTTATGGGTAGGATCCCAAGTCCTCCAGCCAAAAATTCATTGATATAGTCAGTATAAATGCCTCTGTCCAGCTAAGATCATAAATACATCACCAGTACAACTACTCAAAAATCAAGTTTATTGGTATACCAAATTTTTGCAAGGGGCTTGTACTGCTTGGTTTGGAATTCATTACACATGTTTTTAGCCTCTCTTGCTAACTCTCAATAAATAAGCAATTAAAAAAGCCACAGGTCTCCTTTATTGTTTGGAAAAATATGAGATTGATCTCCTGACTATTGGGAAGCTGACCAGCCCAAAAAGAGCCTCTAAAATTAAAATCCATGAGTTCTTCTGCTTTCCAGATGTTAAGGGGATAATATTGATTATGGGAAGGCTAATAGTGTATGGCTATAGCTTCATTTATTAATGTTCATAATCCTCCTGTCCAATCCAATTTTTAACACATATACAACAAAGCTCAAGAATTTTTTATGAATCATACCTGTATCCCTTGTGCCTGATTTAGCAATGAATATTGCTTTGAAAAAATCCTTAAATCAGTAAAATTGATTTTTTCATCCAGGAAATTTCTCAGAAATAAATTTAACCAAGTTACTTTGTCAGTACTATCCTGAAGAGATCATGAAAAACTGAAAATAATTATTCTGAAAGACATATTCACTGTCCAGGAACTTAGAAAAAAGTCCCAGGGGTGATTCAGTAGTATGTTTGGATTGCCCACTGGATTTCCTGGTAACTGACATGGCTGGGACTTTTTAAATATATATGAATCGTTAAAAGTGTCTTTTGTTTAAAAAAATATTCTCATCTTGGGACAATGAAAATTAAAATTTGGTTTTGAATCAGAAGCACAATAGACACAAGTGCTAGCTTCCACATTCCCTGAAAGGCAAAGAGGAAATATGGTAGTTCAGGCTTGTCTGGGCACACTCCAAAGTCCCATCTGGCACAGTGCCCAGCAGGCATTTGTGTGTGCCCAGAAGGCTTGATTTCTGTATCAGGTTGCGCTGCGGATCTTTTCACACAGCCAAGTTCTTATTTTCCAAGGCCAAGGTGTTGGCACCCCCCCCTCGCTTGCTCCCTCCCCCTTGCCCCTCTCCCCCTTACATTTGTGTTCACCTCCAAATGCAGTTTTCTATTGAATCTGAGGAAAATTCAGCTATGTTCTAAGGAAAATTAATTTTGGGATTTTGCATGAATCAATCTAAGAATAATTGGATCAAGGATTGTGCTGTTAATGAGATATGCAAAGGGACACAGATTTGGAAGATTATCAATTTGATTATTTCCAGGTGGATAAGATTTATTTACAAGTATATCAAAAAAAATAAATAAATAAATAAATCAAATTCCCCCAATAATTGTTTTTGCAGGTGTGGCAAATTGGCTTGGGTGTTGGCCAAGTCAAACTTTGGTCCAACCCACCCAAACTTTGCTGTGTGCCAAGCTGTACTTGCCTATGTTCCAAGCAGGAATTTGGGGGTGCCACAGGGACTTTAGGAGTTCCCAGCGTGCTTCAGAAAAAAATTGACTAATTTGGATGGGTTCCCAAACAAGCATGAAATACCATATTTTCTAGGCTCAAAAAAATTCAAGACCAGAAAATGAAGATGAAACAAGAATTGGTTAGAAAAAATTTTCATGAATTCCATTAAAGGTATATAAAACCAAGTAAATGAATGCCATTTGTTGGAAAAATCAAAATATGATTACCTACATCAGGCAGAATCATTAAAAATGCAACTCATGGTTGTGAAACTTGTCAGAAAAAACTTTTCTCAATTAAAATATTTTTTTTATCTGTGGGCTGGTGGACCAAGCAGACCAGATTTCAGGGTAAATATGGAGCGCTTTATGCAAAAAAGTTGAAAAAAAACAAGCAATTTTTTAGAAACCAGGAGGGAACTTTGGGAGCACAGTTCATGGGGCCTTTAAAATGGGACAGGTGGTGAGGATGTTTCAGGGAAAGGCTGAAAAAAGCTGGTATTACAAGTGATGTGTGAATTTTGAGGTCTGGTGTAACTTGAAAGGTGGATTAATGAATATAATCAGTTAAGGGCTGTTGTAGGGAGATAAGATACATGGGAGCTTGTGTTTTTGTAATTAATTTTTAAAGCAGTGCATTCTTGTAGGTAGATTACATTAGAAGATGATATATTGGATATCTGTTCATGAATCTCATGAATTTATTTTCACTTTGATTTATTTTTAGGAAATTGTGGAATGAAATCAAGTATCAGAGCTATTGGATACAAATATTTTGCAGAAGGACACACAAATGGGATGTATTCTAAAATTGAAGTTCAAGTTGTAAAGAGGTGGATACTAGATATTAATCATAGTTTTGCAACAAATAATTTGGGGCCTCACTGGAAAACATTTTAAAATCAAGTATTTCTGTTTCATAATGGAGGATCTCCAACAGTCCTTGGATCAATATTACAATGCAGCAGAAAGCAAGGATGAAATGAAAAATTATAAGAGTTGAAATTTTGTGGAACTGATCCCCTGAAAATAGGAGTTTCAGGGAATTTAGGACATGGATGGGTACTAGAAGAGGTGCTAGGTGCAATTGTAAGAGAATCCTTTGACTCAAGAGAAATGTGAAAAGGAGAAGTGATATTGGGAGGTGGATTTGGAGAATCTATCAGAAAGTTCTTTGGAGAAAGGTGGTTTTGAAACAAGACAAGGTTTTGTCCATCAATTCTACCACTTTGACTAAATCATAAATTATCTATCCCACAACAAAATTCATGCAGAGGATACTGGTTTGGGAACATTGAAATTCCTGAAAGGGCTCCATTCTAAAATTTCAAAAAGTTTGCACCTGCATATATGTGTACAAGAAGTTGCTTAAAGAACTGACCAAAGGAAGGATATGTGTCTCTTCTTCCTGAAATGGAGAAAATCAGGGGGTTTCTGATTGATAAATTGACCTACTGGAGGTTGTTAGTATCAAGATTTTCACACCAACTCTGAAAAAAATAAAGGAACAGAGGGTAGCACCTCTGCTCACCCCACAAGATATGAGACATTTCAAAGGCATGATTGAACTTGGGATATTTGTTCAGAAGGAATTGAAGGAAATGGGGGTCAAAATTCCAGACTGAAGGATTTTGGAGCCATATAGACCAGGGAAATTTTACTATTCTTGGGAGGGGGTGCCCATGAAGAGGGATTCACCATGAAAAATTGGCTAAACCTTCTTGAAGGTGTAGCAGTTGGAATACCCTTGGAAACTGTTGGGGATTTGTTTGAGATTGTGAGTCAAATTTGCAAAGTTTATGTTTTTTCATATTCTGATGATTTATTTTTTATGTGATTAATTTTACATAATTTAGGTTGAATATTTAATAGAACTTGGGAAAAAATTTTAATGTTTTGTCACATGATTATATTCTTGTAAATACCTTGTGGGACGCCATTCCATTCCTGCAAATATCTGGCTGCCTGCTGGTTCCTTTAAGATCAAGAAACCATCATGTCCAAATAAGCATACACAAATTTTCACTTGAAAGAAGAAACCAAATTCAAACATTGTATGTAAATTTAATTGGTAAAATGATATCATTAGGGTTTATAAGAGTTAGCAAACCCCCCATTTTTTTAATGTCAGTTTTAAACCCAAATCTGGCATTTCAAAGCCACCATTACAAAATGAAAAAACCCACTTATTTCAAAAAAGGGGTGTCAGAGTTACCCAAAAAATACGTGGGTATTTTATAATTTAGTATATAAAGAAAGACACAAATTCAGGGCATCACATCTCATCACACTGTTGCTCCACCATATTCAAGCCCAACACCACCTATTTCAACTACCAATCTCTATCAATTTCCTAGAAATACATTTTCTGACCAGTCCTCACCCAGAACCAAAATTCTTAATCAGATCAATCCTACTTCCCAAAAAATCTACCATTTTACTCCTGCTGCCATCTCATCCTCATCCACAACCACTGCCCATATCATCAGGACAACAATGAAAACAACTTCAAAACTTTTTCAACCTACCAATGCTCACACTCAAGCACTCAAAAGATTTTTGAATTTCTATCCAAAAATACTTGTTACAATATCCTAGGGGAGACTTATTGATTGATCATCTATGGTAATTTTTCAGTCCTCCAATTCACTATCATCTCATCACAAATCATCGGTCCCAAAAATTCAGATCCCTCTTTCTACATCCTCCTCTATCTACTTCATTGAATCACTTTGTAATCTCTTTCTTCCTTCAATTTGTTTTATCTTAGGGATCAAATGTTCCTTGACTGCTTTCATGAATAATGGTTAGAACCCTCCAGCCACTAATCATCACTCTTGCTTTACCTTGCTCATCATTCCACCACTTTACTCCAGGCATTGTCTCAGCTCCACTCTAAGACTCCTCATTGTTCAAATTTTGTGGAATGTTCACCCTAACCAATTTCATCAATTTTGATATTCATCACAACCTCATCCTAATTCCTCCATCTTCAGCCTATGCTCTGGTCATGTCAAAATCAAGGTTGTCTACCTTGCTACTTCAACTGATTGAATCATCATCCTTTCCTTCTTGTACAGCTACACCATTTATCAATCCTCAAATTTAAATCCTTACTGTTTTCTATGGAACACAACCGTTTGGTTTATGATAGTACACATCTGTTGATGTTCATCATCACTTATTGTTTTCAAGAGATTTACCAGTGAAAGCATTGCAAAAAACCAGGTCAGGTCTGAGTAAGCTAAGAATGAATACCACCCAGACTTAAATTGTCATCATCCTGACTACTCTTATTTCTCCCCAGGCCAAGAGTTGGGACTCTTAATATCAATGGTCACCTAGGCCAGGAGCAAGGAAAAGATCATGTGCAGTTTGAAACATGCAAACATGACCCATTCCTGCTCAATCATTATTCACTCTATGCCTGATAAAAGTCAGTGATCTCTTCACCCCTTTTGTCAACAATCAAATCCTGAATCCACTCTCAAACAACTCACATACAACCTGTACTGAAGACTGAATTCAGACAAAAAATCCTAATCTCACCATAACACTCTACATCCAACTTCCACAAACCAACTTGTCAAATTTACCAAATCACCTTATCTACGATGAGTTTGTCAAGAGACTCATCTCATCTTAATATCTCCAGATGGTTATTGTTGTTATTGTTTTCTTCACCTCCTCATCTTGTTCTTCTACTCATCCTTGATGTAAATTTCACCAAGATTTGTGCTATTGCTCTACATTTCAACCACTTAATCACCCAAAGATTACCACCCCTGATTCCTTTCTAAATCACCCAAGAATTCTAATGGTCAACTCGAGCGTGGGTGGTGGTCGAGGAACTCGATCTCTCGAATTTCCAATTCGTCAATTCATCCGGAGGTCAGTTCAAACTTGTTTCCATCCTCATCTCACTCCATCTCCCTCGCTCTCCGACCCTTCACTTGATGACACGCTCCAGTTGGACTCGATCCTCATCTGCTTCCCTCCGTACTTAGTTCCCAAGGCTCGAATTCATTCCAAGCAGACATCCTACTGAAGACCTTACACTCCAGCCCAGCAGCCTATCGAAGCTAGCGAGAGATTGGAACCAACCCAATCGATCGATCCGGATCCATCAAGTATTCTAACTCCAGTCTTCACTCCTCTTTTATCCTCTCAAGACTAGCAAACTTGGCACCCGGTTCGTCTCTCAAGTGACTACTGTCTCCCGCTCGACTCCATCATCATGCTTGAACCAGCCCGAGCTTCAACCCACTCTCGCTCCCACTCTGGATCTTCCGTCGTCCTCAACGTGCTCGATGATGTTCGGGTGAAGAACGTGAGACCCCTGATCCCCCCTCAGGTGAGTCTCTCCATAACCAACCACGATCGAGGTTCTATCATGATTCCAGTTCACCTTTCGATCATCCTCTCTTTCGCTCATGACCTGCCATCATCCATCGACTGACTCGAGCATCTTTGCATTCACAGATCCTCATGGAAGATTTTCCATTGAGTGACACGGCCATCAATACGATCAGTACCGGCAGGATCGGTGTCGATGCGATCGTCAAAGGCACTGACGACCGTTTGCTGATCATCGTCGGACCCTGCTCTATTCATGACACCCGAGCCGGTTTGGAGTATGGTCTGCCTCCGATTCTTCCCAAGCCCACGTTCATCTTCACCATCCCATAATCCGATCCATCTCTATTTCTTTTTACCTTGAAGTTTTGGTCTTATGATTTCCCTATGCGATCATCAAATTCTTCCTTGGAATTCAGCAAAACTGCTCAAGGCCTACGCTGACGAAGCCAAGGCCGACCTACATATTCTCATGCGGTTCGTTCAACTCAGTCGATCTGTCCTCTCCTCAAGAGTTCTCCATCATCTCTCGACACTTCCAATTTCCAAAAACAAAACACCTTGATTTATCCACGCCCCCTTCTCCTCCTAAAAAAAAAAAAAACATTTCACCCTTAGGACTTATTTCGAAAAACCCAGAACGACGGTGGGTTGGAAAGGATTGATCAATGGTACTCGTTCTCCATCCTCCTCCTCATCGGCCATGATTCGGCTGACCGGTCTTAATTTGATCTACCACCAGATCCCTGTCTCGATGGCTCCTTTCAAATCAACAAAGGTCTGAGGATAGCAAGATCTTTCTTACTAGAATGCGTACGTCATCCTTTCTCTTGGCCTCCCTTCGAGACTCATACTTTTAAGAATCCTCCAGAATTTCCTTCCTCAACGCTTGAGTCATATTCATCCTGAAAGATTCTTGTGCTCCCCTAACCTCAATCAGGCTGAAATGGGCATTCCGGTCGCGGTAGAGTTTTTGGACCAGATCTCACCCCAGTACATTGCCGACACAGTCTCCTGGGGTGCTATTGGCGCTCGCACGACCGAGTCCCAATGTCATAGGGAATTGGGTAAATATACGATTAAACCTGTTTGAAAATTTCTCCTTGGTTTTGTTCTATACACAGATCCATGTTAACTTGAGCTCCCATGCTCCCCCCCTCCAGCATCGGGCCTCTCCACACCCGTTGGATTCAAAAATGGAACCAATGGCAGCGTTGGCATTGCAATTGATGCCATTCGCGCTGCCAAATCCGGACACGTGTTTTTATCCGTTACCAAGCAGGGCATCTCTGCAATCGTGGAAACCAAAGTGGGTGGATCGTTTACTGCCATTACTCAAGTCCCCCCGCCACGCATGCATGCATGCAAACATCAGATCTTGATCGATTCACCGACCGCTCCGTTGGTCTTGTTTTTTTTTTCAAAGGGAAACGACGCATGCCATGTCATCTTGAGGGGTTCCAACTCAGGTCCTAATTACTCAGCAAATCATATTCAAGATTGCGCCAAGGACCTTTCGAAGGCCGGATTACAGCCCTTGGTGATGGTCGACTGTTCGCATGGTAACTCGGAGAAACAGCATCAACGTCAGCTTCTCGTTGTTGAGGACCTGGCCAAGCAGCTCGTGAACTCAGATACTCAGAATTTCATCATGGGTGTCATGATCGAATCCAATTTGGTCGAAGGTGTTCTAAATTTTTATACCTTCTCCGTCTCCGTTAAAAAAAATTAAAGCCATAGGGCTGACCCTGAAATTTTTACAATATCCGCCTGACATCCAACGCACAGGTAAACAGAGTTTAGAGACCCTTGGCCACCAAAAGTTGACCTACGGGCAGTCGATCACTGATGGTTCGTTTCAACTTTCTCGCTCCATCTATATCAATCACCGATGCGTTGAAGAATCCTTTGGAGTGAAATTGACGCGAGGTGTATACTCATCACCTCATTTCTTTCCCACGGCTCAACACTCATCACCAGCCTGCTTGGGTTGGGACTCTACCAGGCAAGCCCTAGATACCCTCAGAGTCGCCGTCCAGAAGAGACGTGCCCAGCGGCTTGCAAAGTCTGGGTCGACCGCCTGAAGATTTCGGTCTCGTTAAATCCATATATCTGAATCCTGCAAGCCTCTCATACCCTAATGTCGTTGACCGAGTATTTCCGAAACGTGTGACGTTTGACCAGCGTGTTTTTGATCCCGTGACGTTTGTCAAGACTGAGCCTCGAGTGACCCTCGTCAAGTGATGGAACCTTTTACCCTCACGATTTCTTTCTGATTTGTCCTATACAACCATCGCATCGCATCACCCGGAAAGGAGGTCCCCACACCCCACATACCTCTTTTTAATTCAGCAAAGCAAAACAAAAAAGCAATCGCAAGCTTAAAGGTCATCATCGTTCTTGAATACCATGGGTATTGTCGCATGCAAGATATCCTTCCGTTCGAGTTGTGATCTCACTGCTCAAACAACAAGCACCACCCGTTTTAGCCAGCTGCCATTGAGCAGCACTATGAAAAAAAGGTTACTCGACTTTGCGCAGTTGACATGCAAGAATCTCCAACCAAGCGTTCGTTGAAGCTCCCGCTTATTTTCACCACTACCTCTCTATGCGGTTACTGTGCACTGAAGCTTGATCAAAGGAAAAGAACTGGGGCCAGAACGCAAGCTTTACAAAAGCTTCTGCAAGTCAACCGCTCCCAGGCGAGGAACTTTTTTCGGTCAGGCAGAGGATGATTATTTGCCGATGAGCCATCGTAATGATGAGATGGAACATCTATTCTCGGCTTCTGTCACTCCTCTGCCGCTTAGTGGGCGAATGCTCCCAGCCAGGACCTTTAACTAAAATTAGGGTGAATCCAAGGTTGATGAGCTGGGTTGAGGACCCTTGTCAATCAGCGCAGGGAATGAGCCGTGGATGGACTTGAGCCCGATGGCACCCGCTCGGAGCAAGTATGTTTTAGGACCCTTAGAGAGCGCATAGTTAAGAAGCTCAATTTTTGACTTGGTTGTGTTGGATGAAGTGGATTGATGACTGTTGGGTCGATGTTAGAAATTGAAAAGCATGAACAACAGAGACAAAGAAGAAACATGGAGGGGTTGCTTCTCAGATAGCGTGAAACTGTTGAATGAGGGAGCCCAATCCAATCCCTATCGGTCTGGGTTTTAAGCTGAGGATCGATTGGGTTGATGACCAGGGGAGGGGGGGGGGGGGGGAGAGAAGCCGCTTAGTATGTGGGTGTTAACTGTGAAGGGTGGGATGTTTGGGGAGATGCCTGGCTTGATAATCATCTAGTGACCGGCGCTACCGCTATTACTTGGAACTTTGGCTGTATCCCAAGCGATTCGTTCTTGATTCTCCTTCTCGATCTCTTTGATCAATGGGGTGATGTATCGAACGTCCTAGAGTTCAGATATGTTGTAAATATTTAAGACGGGTCGATGGATGAGATAGAGTAAAACACAGTCACGTCATTAGTCTCTCTTCCTCTTGGATGATGATTCCTCTGGATCGTTTGTCGGCTCGGTCGACGTCGATCGTCTTGTAGAAATGAATGAACAGGAAGGGAGAAAAGACTCGACGGGAGAGTGTGCATAGAGAGAGGGGGGGGGGGGTATTGAAGATGGGGAGATTTACGTCATCAGGTTTGGTCCATTGTTCCTTGGGTAATTCCTTATGAAGGATCGAGAGTTGAGAGGCGACCCGTAGACGATAGGATCGATCGTACTGTTCACGTTCCGTGAGACGAGAGATGGCCTGATCGAGAAGGGTGATTGGAGCGGGTGGGAGGATGAGGATGAGATAGAGAATATGGTAGGGTTTTTTATTTATTATATTTTATTTTATTTTAGATTCTGTGAATACTTGAATCTATTCAAATCAGATCTACGTATCTCCTCGACCGGGCTTCGATGTCGGATCTCGATGAGATGATCGATGAACGGACGATCCGAATCGAATCTCGATAGGGAATCGATGGGAATAAGTTTAGATAGATCTCTGAGAGTCTCTCTTACCTTTTGCATCGTTTGATTTTCTTCCATGATCAGATCGTCGTACTTTAAGCCGTACTTCCTATAACCGGCTAGGTTGGCGTACCAACTTGCGATCGGCTTGAGGAATCGATACAAGGGTTTGCTGGACTTGATCTGTTGGACAAACGAAGTACCTAAGGCTGACATCTCGAGTAGTCGTATAGATTGACTAGATGGTTAAGTAAATAAGTATAATCGATCTCGAATTCGTTTCGGAAGCTGAGTTCTTCGCAAGTCGTCCTGGTCCTGGTCTTCGTCTTCGTCTTCGTCTTCGTCTTCGTCTTGGTGGTGCTGCCCATCCCACTCTCCCGGGTGGTCATGGGCAGAGTGGGTCGAGATCCCCGGTAGAGCGCGGCTCAGCCGGAGTCCCCCGGGGAAAAGCACCCGATCGGAACCGGGAGGCTAGTCCGAGTGATCTCAACTTCAACCTGAGTTTGGGTGCTCGCTCAGAGGTGAAAGGCAGAGAACTTCTCATCCAATCACCATCAGGATTCGAGTGAGGAGCGAGGTGTAAATACCTAAGGAGGAACCCGATCGAGCGATGGAGACATTCTGATATTTCCCTGACTAGAGTTCGAGCTCAAAGAAGGGGTGTGGAAAGCAAGTCTCTCATTGATACATGAAACAGTCAGTAAATAGAGACTTGGGATTAAACATGCTCAGCTGATCTCCAACTAAACGCATCATGATGGGCACCTAGAGATATGTTAAAACACCTTCTCCAACCAATCATCAATCACCCAAGTTCATTTCAAAGGATGAACGGTCTAACCACAAACTCTAAAGAGTAATTTAAAACCTGAGAGATTATTTTGAATCGAGGGAAATCGTGGTAGATCTTCAAACTCTCATGATCATGAGCAACTTATTACCTCAAGTGATACTCCAAAAAAAAAAAATCCATCAACAATACTGGAGTTTTTCATACATCTATCAAGCCCACTACATCCAAATCCTACCAGATCCCACAACTGTGACACAGACGCAGTTTTGATTATAGAATACAGCCTAGGTGATTGATCATCTTTCCAAGTATCATCAACATGTTACAAATGTAAGTTATTTCAGCTTGTAAATATCATTGTGAAAAACTGAACTCTTTCTCCACTTGCTAGTCCTTCCTTAGGGAATTTTTTTCTACTCGTTTGCACCCTGACTTTCAGTCCGCTCCATTCTTGGAGTCTCCCTTCATCCTAGTACCATCTGGACTCACTTTGACTCCTCCTTGGGTTCTTACCCTTCCTGGATTCCTTAATCCATCTGTGCAATCTTCAGCTTGATCCATTTTGGATCTCTTACAGTACTACTAGACTTCTTTTCCCAGTTAGTGATCTATCACCCTGGCTCCATGTCAAGCCTCCACATGACACCAGAACTTTGAAAGATTCTGAACTTGTTCAAAGAGGGTCGGGCCAAGCGGCAAAAGGAGGGTGGGCCGGCTGTCTGTAGTCAAGGGGATGGGACCAGGCCAGCAGAGGGAGGTGGGGAGGGGGGCGAGCAAGGGTGGTGGGAGGGCCAAGGGCAGTGGGGGGGCCGGGCCGGCAGAGGGAGCCGCTGGGGGGCCGGCCAAGGGGGGGCAAGGGCAGTGGGGGGGGCCTGGTGGGGGGGTGGGCTGCCCACCAAAGCAAGGGTGGTGGGGGGGGGGGGCGGAAGCAAGGGTGGTGGGGGGATTGCAAGCAAGCAGCAAGAGCGGTGGGGGGGCCAAGGGCAGTGGAAGGGCCCGGTGGGGGGGCCAAGGTGGGGGGGTGGGCTGCCCACCAAAGCAAGGGCGGTGGGGGGATTGCAAGCAAGCGGCAAGAACGGTGGGGGGGGCCAAGGGCAGTGGAAGGGCCCGGTGGGGGGGCCAAGGTGGGGGGGGGTGGTGTTAAATTACTGAAAGAGAAATTGATTGATATTGATCAAAGAGGGCTGAGCTGGAAGAGTCATCAGTTAGGAAACAACCAAAAAGGAAATTAAGAAAGAGAAGAAAGAGAATGAATGTAACAAACATGTAGCACAAGAAAGCTGTGGCAAGTGGTAGTTGGGTTGATTGGAAGAGACACGATGGAATAAAGAACAGCACAATTGGAGAGAATTTGATGAAAAAGGAGAAGCTGAGAGTTAGGTTTAGCATGTATTGAAGAGTTGGCAATGGACAAAGGTCTTACCAGTCAGTCCAGGATTGGCAAGTGAGTCGTGAAGGGTCGGAATTGAAATGATAACAGGCAAAAGAAAAGTAACAAAAAGAATAAAGAAATGAGAAAAGAAACAAAGAAAGATAAGGAGAAAAAGAAGAAAGATCAAGGTTTGATTGAGTGCCAAGTGATGATCTTGAGAGTCAAGGTGGTGAAGTTGAGAGTTGAAGTGATGATTTTGATGGAGTTTGCTGATCGTTGTATGTGGTGAGATCTCAGAGGAATTGGGATCCCTGGGGAGGCGCGCGGGGATTGGTGAAAGGTGATAGTGAGTTTGGGGTGAGAAGTATCACAACAGAGGAGCGCAGAACGCGGAAGAGGAATTTATTTGACACCCCCCGTGACTGGTAAGACTCAAGTTGGAGCCGTGGAGGTGGGGTCTATAAGCTGGAGGAGAGAAGAGAGAGAAGAGAGAGGAAGAGCTTTTGTGAGTCCATTGGATTTCATGTTGGAAGCTGGAATCAGTTTGATGATTAAATTCCCAAGATTTAGTTCTTTGCAAAGAGCCTTGGTCTTGATGTTGGTATGGCAAGTTTTTGAGTTACACCCAAACTTTTTAAGCTTGTCATCTAGACCTTTTTTGTCTATGAAATGAAGACTGGGAGAAACATTTTTCTTCCAGAGCTCAGCCACCAGGTGTTGCATCCATATGGCTTCCAAGAAAGAGTTGGCAAGGGGATTCAATTCAGCTTCTGTTGTCAAGTGAGTTACATTGCATTGTTGATAACTGCTCCAAGAAATTAGAGAGTTGAAGAGAAGGGAAAGATGGCCTGATTGAGAGCGTCTTGCTTCCAGGTTGTTGCTCCAAGTAGCGTTGCTGTAACATTCAATTTGAGTGTTGGAGCTGTTTATTTGCAAAGTGAGTTTCAAATTTTTTGTGGCGTGTAGATACTTCCAGCATCTTTTGACTTACCTCCAGTGACTGATGCCTGGTTTTTTTCACAATCAGGCAAGACTGGAGACTGCAAAGCTGAGATCCAGACAAGTGAGACATGAATGTAGTTGATGAGGAAGACAGCGGATCAATAGTTTATATTGAGCAACTTTAATTCTTCATGCTCCTCGTCAGAGGCTGGCCTGAGGTTGAGATTGGCCGAGAGAGGGATTGAGGACGGTTTGCAGTCAGTCATTTTTAATTCTTCCAATCCGTGTTCTATGTGTTTGGGTTGAGAAAGAAGTATCTTGCTGCCAACTTGTTTGTATTTCATACCTAAGATAGTATTTGGATTGTGGTGACTGGAGTTGGGAAATCTTTTGAGGAATTCATTTTGAAAATTGTTTCCAGGACCAACAAGTATAAGGTTGTTGACATGAAAGAAAAGAACGGAGTTTGAATTGCGGTGAATATATAAGCAAGGATCAGATATTGATTCATGGAACCCTTGTTCTCAAATCCAAGAGGTGAGAGTATGAAACCAGTTGGCCAGAGCTTGTTTTAGACCGTAGAGGGATTTTTTAAAGATGAGGAACTCCAACTTCCTTTTGGAGCCTTTAGGTCTTCTAATGATAACTTTGTTGGTAAGCCAAGCATGAATAAACACACTTTTTACATCAAATTGAGTGATGGGATGGGAATGGAAGAGACCAAATAGAAGAGCAATTTGAAGGGAGGCAGCTTTGCTGGTTGGAGAAAAGGTGTCTTGATAATCCAATCCATAAATCTAGTCAAATCCTTGAACGCAGAGTTGACTCTTGTAGACAAGAGGGTCTCTGTGACAATTATCTTTGATAGGATACACCCAGGTGGTGTTTAGAGGATTCTTGGGCTCAGGACCGTTGTAATCATCCCATACCTTGAGTGTTTTGATCCCATTGAGTTCCTTGTCCATGGAGGAGTCCCAATTGAGAGCGTCTGAGAATTTCTTTGCTTGTTCAAAGGTCTTTGGTACGTAGTAGTGATGGTAACTGTATTGTTGAGGAGGATTCAGAGTCAATTGGTCTTGGAGGGAGTAGTTAGGAATGAGTTGTTGGGTTAAATCTTTGGAGATGTTGGAATCGGAGTCAATTGGTTGGCCATCATTGTCGTCGATGGTATGAGTAGAAGGAGAAACAAGAGGAGTAGAGTTTTCAGATGATTTGACAGATTCATTTGTGGCGTTAGCCACGGTAGGAGCATCTGATACAGTCAACGGTAGATCATCATCAAATTTGATTTGAAGCAAATTTTCAGTTGGAGGAGTATCCGGATCATTCTTTGTCAAGGAGTTGGTCTTCAGTATCTTGACGTGCTTTGAGAAAACAATGGAACTCTCAGGTTTCATTATGCGATAGGACAGAAAGTTGGGGTTATAACCCACAAGGGTACCCAGAAGCCCTTGATCCTTAAAATTTTTGCCGCAATTAATTTGGTTGTCCAAATAGACTACCTTTGACCCAATAGGATGGAAATAGCTGTTAGGGAGAGTTTTGCCAATGAAGGTTTGATAAGGAGAGGGAGAATTGGGAGTTTTTGGAATGTGGTTGAGGGCAAGACAGGCCGACTTGGCAACTTGAGCCCATAGATAGAGCGGAAGTTTGGAGGCTCAAAGAATGGCTCTGATGCATTCTGTGAGCATGCAATCAGCTCTTTTGACCTTTCCGTTGTGTTTGTGGTGGTAAGGTTCTGAAATCAGATGTTGAATAGAGTTAGTTTTAAAGAAATCTTTCATTTTGGATGAGGAAAATTCCCCTCCTCCATCAGTGCAAATAGTGGCGGGAAAGAAGTTTTTCTTTTGCTTTTTGTGGTTTAAGATTATTTTGAGTTGTTGACAAGCATTGGATTTGTGTTGAAGAGGAATTGCCAAGATGTATCCAGAGAAGTTGTCCACAATCAAAATGATGTAATTCATGTCATTCCAAGATGAGGGGGTGATTGGACCGATGTGGAAAGAATAAGGGTCTTCCCCCTATAATTGTCCCAAGGTTTGGAAGTTAACGGTTCCCTGCGTCTGAAAGGAGATGAGGATGCCCAAAGTTGCACTTAAATGAGAAATAGAAATAAGGAGATAAAGAAAAATAGAGAGAGAGTGAAATCGCCAATCCTTCAATCCTAAGAACTTTCCACCTGGATGTGTGTCCGGTATGAGTTCCTTTACTCTCTTGGTGAGAAGTTTTATCCAATCCAATGGTGTGATGGTCTGATTCCATGCCCCCTCCTCCTAACCCGGAGTTGAGAGTGAGGATAAGTCCTCCCTCTCAACCCTAACCTAAGTACAAGCGCAAATAAAAGTATGACAAAGAAACAGAAAACAATCCCAAAACAGAAACCCTAGCCTCCTCTCCCCACCTCCATACCAAACTCCCCCGACGTCCGTACGCCATTCCGTCCATCCGGTTTGTCCTTCTCATGACGCGGTCCTTGCACCGCGCCCTACTCGGAGCCCCCCGCGCCTGTCCGTATCCGTTTTTCCGCGCCTGTTGTGGATGTCCGGTATTATCCGGCGTGATCCGCGCGCTTGCACGCGCGCTCCGTCCGTTCCTTTATAGCCCGCGGATTGCTCCCCGCCTACGTATCCAAACCAGCGCGCCCGCAAACCTAGTCAAGCGCACTACCTTCCGAATCCAATCTCCGGCGCAGATTGCCGCCCACGCCGCATTTGATGCTGAGCCCAACCCGTCCACTAGGTGCGGAGCCAAACAGCGGCTGCTGCTGATCCAGCAGCTGCTGCTGATCCAGCAGCTGCTGCTGCTGAGCACTCCGCATACCCTAATTCTGAGCCCGCTTGCCTCCAATTCTGAGCGCGGAGCCGCGAAGCAGTTCCCAATCCGTGTCTATAAATTGACACCACACCAATCAGGTCAATATGAAGTTGTTCAAAGGACTTAGAGGAAGAAGTTGAGGTGTTTTTGAAAGGGGTTTTGGAGATCTTGGAGAATACGCAATCCTCACATTGGAAATCAGAGATAGCTTTGGATGAGAGTGATGGAAATAGATTTTTAAGGCAATATGGGCTTGTGTGTCCAAAGGATTGGTGGAGGCGAGTAATGTCTCTGGAATCCGCATTTTTGAGTGCAATGTGGCAGTATTTGTGATTGTTGCCAATGCAAGAGGGGGGGTTGAGGATAAACAGGTTTTCTTGAATGAACCCGGAGAAGGCCAATTGTAAATTTACGGATAGAGAGAATTGATTTGAGGAAGAGATGATTTGACAGTTCTTCTTTGTGATTAATTCAACGGGACTGATGAGGTTCACAACAAGGTTGGGAACAAAGAAACAATTTGATAGTGAGATTACTGAATTTTTCCAAGAGAGTCTGACGGTACCCTTCCCCTTGATCTGAAGTTTTGCACCTTCCTTTCCAGTGCTGATAAAATCTTCACCAGGAAGTTCTTCCAGTTGAAAAAAGAAGTTGGGAGAGTTGAACATGTGACAAGATGCACCAGAGTTGAGGATAATTCAATTTTGAAGATTGATCTCCTTGATCCAAGTAGTAAGAAGGGTTACGTAGTGGGCTACCTCTTTGGTTTTTGAGTTTGAGTTGAGAGAGGCTCTCCAGCAAGCTTGCAATTCCTTCCACCATTCAGGAGCTAAGAGTTTGTGAAGATGCCAGCATTTATTGGCTGGATGATCTGGCAACATGGGATTGTGGAATCCTTTCCTGAATCTTTGGTCAGAAGGTACGGGTTTCTTGGGAATTTGAGAAGATATAAGAGCTGTGTTGCTGATTTTGTTTTCCTTGGACTTGACTCTGGTTTTGTTGTCGAGTTGGATAAGGTGGTTCAGAACAAGATCCATTGTAACTGTCTTTTCTGAGTGCATTATTTGTTGACAAAGGGAGTGGAGTTGAGGAGGAATTTTGAAAAGGATAAGATAGGACAAACTATTGTCGGGAAGATCAATTCCAACTTCAATCATTTTCTTCAACAAGATTTTTTGTTTCTGTGATGAAGAGATTAATCAAATTGGGTTTAAATTGATGGTACAGGAACTTGTTGAAGACACGCGCTCAATTGGCAGTTTGGGATGAGGCAAATTGTTCTTTGATTGTTTGCCAGAGAAGCCGGGCGCAGGGGATGTTTGTAGGATTGACGACATTATTGTGCGTCACGGAGTCAATTCAAGAGAGCAAAATCACCCGAGTTTCCATGTTTTCAACAGCGTTAAGAGTTTTGGAATTGTCTTCAAGTGCCTCCTTGATTCCCTTGAGCTCAAGTAACATAGTCATCTTGTCTTTCCAAATAGAATAGTTTTCATTGGTCAACATTGGTACGGCTTCCAATTCAGCCTTGAGAATTATTTGGCAAAAGCCTTCATTGCTGGATCCCTCCATTGGATTGGTTAGATTAGTCGGATTGATTTTGGCTTTTGAACGTGTTAAATTACTGAAAGAGAACTTGATTGATATTGATCAAAGAGGGATGAGCCGGAAGAGTCATAAGTTAGGAAACAACCAAAAAGGAAATGAAGAAAGAGCAGAAAGAGAATGAATGTAACAAACATCTAGCACCAGAAAGCTGTGGCAAGTGGTAGTTGGGTTGATTGGAAGAGACACGATGGAATAAAGAACAGCATGATTGGAGAGACTTTGATGAAAAAGGAGAAGCTGAGAGTTAGGTTTAGCATGTATTGAAGAGTCGGAAATCGACAAAGGTCTTACCAGTCAGTCCAGGATTGGAAAGTGAGACGTGAAGGGTTGGAATTGAAATGATAACATGCAAAAGAAAAGTAACAAAAAGAATAAAGAAATGAGAAAAGAAACAAAGAAAGATAACAAGGAAAAGAAGAAAGATTGAGGTTTGATTGAGTGCCAAGTGATGATCTTGAGAGTTGAGGTGGTGAAGTTGAGAGTTGAAGTGATGATTTGGATGGAGTTCACTGATTGTCATATGTGGTGAGATCTCAGAGGAATTGGGATCCCCGGGGAGGCGCGTGGGGATTGGTGAAAGGTGATAGTGAGTTTGGGGTGAGAAGTATCACAATAGAGGAGCGCGGAATGCGGAAGAGGAATTTATTTGACAGGTGGGCTGCTGACCAAAGCAAGGGTGGTGGGGGGGGGCGGAAGCAAGGGTGGTGGGGGGGCGGAAGCAAGGGTGGTGGGGGGGGGGTGGAGGGCAAGAGGGGGGGGCAGCAAGGAAGGTGGGGGGGGCAAGAGTGGGGGGGTGTTAGTTGGGAGAAAGGGAGAGAGGGTGAGTGGGAGGGAAAAGGGTGATGAGGAGGAGGGGAGGGCAGCTTACCTGGGGGGGGGGGCTGAAGGGGGATGGAGGGGGGTGGATGTCAGTATTTGATGATGGGGATGATGAGGAGGGTGGGGGGAAGCTTACCAGGTGTGCTGGTGAGGTGGAGGTGGTGGGTGAGGGGAGGAGGATGAGGAGGAGGGGCAGGAGCTTACCAGGGGGGGGGGGGGGGGAGTGGTGGGTGAGGTGGAGGTGGAAGGTGAGGTGGAGGTGGAGGGTGAGGTGGAGAGTGGACTGGTGGTGGGTGAGGAGGAGAGTGGACCGGTGATTTGGTGGGGTGAGGTGGGTGGTTTGAAAGGTTTGGTTCTGGGTTCCATATCCAACTGAGAATAGATTTTCCAATTGATGGATTGCTGCTCCATTTCCATTTGATCCCAATCTAAAAAGAGCAACAGCCAGTTGGATAGCTGGATCAAGTTGAGGATTCCAAGAATTGTTCTGGAAGATGTGGTGGTCTTCAATCATCTCCAAAAGTTTTATGAATGAAGGCAATAGAGTTTGGAACAGTTTCTGGAAGCTTAGGTTGGGGAGGAGATGAAGCTTGCGCCTTTCATGCATAGGGTTGTGGAGAGTTTTTCTTCTTGGAACCATGTATTGCTTTTTTAATAGAGAATTCAAAGCCAACCAAGTTGATTCCAAATCAGAGTCTGAATCAGAGTCTGAATGGCAGTCAAATACTAACAAAAGTTCAGTCAGCTTTTTTGCATTTTCAACTTGCTGCCAAGAAGTTTGATGTTACATGTTGAGAAAGATGGTGATTTGATGTGGGGTGATGAGATGATGATGGGATTTGTGTGAATATGGAGATGTGAAGAAATATAGATGTGAAGCAATAGAGATTTGAAGCAATAGAGATGTGAAGTGATGGAGATGTGAAGCAAAGGAGATGAGATGTGTGTGATGTGATGGAGATGGGACCAATATGGATTTGCTGATGTGGATGGGTATTTTAGATGTGATGGATGGTGGATGGATCATGATGCATAAATGGCAGGTTTAATGGCAGGTTTCATGTTTGAAATCTGCCATTTTCATGAAACCTGCCATTTTGAAATACACCAGTTAGGGGGTATGTGTATTTCAGAAACCCACCATTGAAAATGGTGGGTTTGGCAAAAAAAATGGCGGGTTTCTAATGGCGGGTTTGCTAACTATGATATACCCTAATATGGTTGTGTACAGGGGTACAAAAATCAAAAATGCCCATTATGGGGGGTATATGCCCCCCCTGGGGTTGCGGGTGCTTAGAACAACCGTTTGGAGTAGTGTATGGGCCCTACACAACTCCCAAAGGCTGTGTGGGGCCCTACACAACTCGCACACAACAGGAGCCGTGAATTTAACATTACCCTTTTTTATTTCTTTATTTTTTTTATTTTTTTTATTTTTTTTAATTTATTTTTAATTCATTTTTATCTTTATTTATCTTTATTTATTTTTATTTATTATTTATTTATTATTCATTTATTATTTATTATTTATTTATTATTTATTTTTTTTATTTTTTTTAATTTTATTTTTATCTTTATTTATTTTTTATTTATTTTTATTTATTTTTATTTATTTTTATTTATTATTTATTTATTATTTATTATTTATTTATTATTTATTATTTATTTTTTTATTTTTTATTTATTTTTTATTTTTTATATTTTGTATAGGGTAATGTTGAATTCATGGCTCAATGAGCCTTTGAAACGTTTCAAAGTGAGCTGTGTGGCACTTCACATGGTCCAATCCAAGCTGTGTACAACCCCCCATGGCTCAAAGAGTTGCGCAGCCCACCCAGCCTGGTCCAACGGCGTGTTGGATTCCACACAACTACATTTGACATGTGTGGAGTTGTACACAGCTCAATTGTAATTGCCTGGCACCTTTTACAACCCCCCAGGGCTCAAAGAGTTGCGCAGCCCAACCAGCCTGGTCCAACAGCGTGTTGGATTCCACATGACTACATTTGAGTTGTGTTTAGTTGTACACGGCTCAAATGTAGTTGTGTGGCATCCAACACGCCACTGGACCGCGGTGAGCCAAAAAAAAAATGGAATGAAAGGGCAATAAAATGAACCATGAATAAAATAAAACATCCAAGAAACAGGAATCACCCAAAAAATCAAAGAAATCAAAAAATGTTGATTTTTTGGTTAAAAAAAAAAACAATAAAATAAATAAAATAAATAAAAAGCAAAAAAAAACTGGGACTATCCAATGGACTAGCCTTAAAGTAAAAATACTAAAAACACAAGTAACTGGAATAGCCCTAAATTAAAAACACCAAAAAAAATCACAAGTAACTGGACTAGCCCTTAGTTAAAAAAACCAAAAAAAAATACAAGTAACTAGACTAGCCCTAAATTAAAAACACAAAAAAAAAGACAAGTAACTGTACTAGCCCTAAACTAATAAAACAAAAAAAAAAGACAAGTAACTGGACTAGCCCTAAATTAAAGACACCAAAAAAAAAGAAAAGTCAATTGACAATCCCTAAAGTAAAAACACCAAAAAAAAACCAGTTCAACTCTCATTCAAAACACTCAATATAATTATTTTAAGTCAAATGAATCAAAACACTCAACATAATGATGTTCAAAATTTGATACCCCTTTATATTTATAGAACTTTTTGGCTGAATTAGAATTACAATTTATATGAAACCCAATGATCAAATGAAGTCAAAGTATATAATCTCTATAATCTAGAATACATTTTTTTTGAATTGCGGAAAAGAATTCCAGAATTCTGAAACATAGAGGGCTGACCAACAAGACATCAGTAAGAAGAAAGTAGGTTAAAGGAAACAGAAGAAGGTAGGAAAAAGAAGAAAACAACATCCGGCAACAGAAAGAAAAGAGAAGTTGGACAAGATCAAGGGCTTTCAGGGTTTGAGTTGAGATGAGACACAAGCAGGCAACAGTAAATAACTTGGGAGGTGAATTGGACAGAAAGTCAGTTAAGAGGAGTGCGGTTTGAGCAGCAACAAGTTCTGGTCTTACAAGTCAGTTCTTGATGAGTTTGGAGCTTGAGATGTCAAGTTCAAGATGATTTGAATTTGGTTGATTTTTGTATTGGAGATTTGTCGAATAGAAGGAATGAAGAAATCAAGAAAGTGGAGAAAGAAAGAGTAAAGGAAGAAAGAAAAAGAAGAGATTGAAATTGATCAAGTTTTGAGTGTTGAGGGTCGAGATTGTTCTGAGTAGTGGGTGGTCGAGTAGTTCGTCTTCCTTCATTCTCACGATTAGCGTAGAGTCTTGGATGGTGAGGTTAGGTTAGAGTGTGTGAAATGGGATAGTGACATTGTTTGAGGACGCGCGGGAGAGACAGTTGGCACTTGGAGAAGTGCAGAAGAAAAGAGAAGCATGAGAGTGAAGAGGCAGAAGAAGAACAGGTGTAACAGGAAAAGGAAAGAGGAAGAAAAAGAGCAAGGAGATAGGAAAAGAAGAAAAAGATACAAAAGGAGGAAAAGAAGAGGAGAAAGGAAGGCATCCTTGATTTATTCAACACCCCCCGTGACTGGTAAGACTGAAGTTGGAGCTGAGAAACTCAGATCTATGAGCTGAAGAAGAGTGTTGAGAGAGCATAAGGGGAGAGCTTTGGTGAGTCCATCTGCCTTCATATCATTAGCCGGAAAAAGTTTGATTTGGAGGTTGCCAAGCTTGAGTTCCTCCCAAAGAGCTTTAGTCTTTATGTCAATGTGGCGGGTTTTGGAGTTTCAGCCAAACTTTTTAAGTTTGTTGTCAAGCCCTTTGTTGTTGATAAAATGGCGACTTGGGGTGATGTTGATCTTCCAGAGTTTGGACACCAGGCCTCTCATCCAAATGGCTTATAGGAAGGAATCAACCAGGGGATTCAATTCAGCTTTGGTTGTTGAGTGAGTAACATTGCATTGTTGGTAGCTGCTCCAGGAAATGAGGGAATTGAAGAGTAGGGAGAGATGACCAGATTGGGAGCGTCTAGTATCCAAGTTGTCACTCCAAGTGGCGTTGCTGAAGCATTGAATTTGAGTATTAGTGTTGTTGATCTGCAGGGTGAGTTTAAGATTTTTTGTCGCATTTAAGTACTTCCAGCATCTCTTGACTTCCCTCCAATGATGAATTCCCGGCTTTTTGCAGAATTGCGCGAGATTGGAAACTGCAAAGCTTAAGTCTGGGCAAGTCAGGCAAGCTATGTAATTCATGAGAAAAACAGCTGAGCGGTAGTTTATGTTTAGCGCTTTGAATTCTTTGTGTTCCTCATCGGAGGCCAGAGAGAGATTGAAGTTTGCCGTAAGAGGGATAGTTGATGGTTTGCAGTTGTTCAGTTTCAATTCTTCCAGGCCATGTTCTATGTGTTTTGGTTGAGATAAGAGAACTTTGTTTCCAAAACGCTTGTATTTCATTCCCAGAATAGTATTAGGTTTGTGATGGCTGGAGTTGGGGAAACGTTCAAGAAATTTCTTTTGAAATTCATTTCCAAGACGGACTAAGATGAGATCATCAGCAGGGAAGAAGAGAACGGAGTTGGAAGAGGAGTGGATATAAAGACAAGGATCAGAGATAGATTTGTGGAAACCCTGTTCTCGGATCCAAGCGGTGAGGGTTTGAAACCAGTTTTCTGGAGCTTGTTTGAGTCCGTAGAGCAATTTACGCAGGATGAGAAATTATGACATTTGATTTGAGCCCTTGGGTTGTTTGATGATGACTTTGTCGGAAAGAGGAGCGTGAAGAAAGGCACTCTTCAAATCAAATTGAGAAATGGGTAGAGAGTGAAACAAACCAAAGAGGAGCGCAATTCAAAGAGAAGCAGCCTTTCTGGTGGGTGAGAAGGTGTCTTGGTAGTCTAATCCGTATATTTGATCAAAGCCTTGGAAGCATAAGCAACTCTTGTAAATGAGCAGGTCGCCGTGGCAGTTGTCCTTGAGTCGGTACACCCAGGTAGTGTTGAGAGGATTGTCTGGTTCAGGACCATTGTAATCCTCCCACACCCCTGGTGCTTCTATGCCATTCATTTTGGTGTCCATTGAGGATTCCCACTTCAGGTGGTTGGAGAATCGCTTGGCTTGTTTGTATGATCGCGGTACGTAGTAGTGGTGATACCCATAGCGCTGTGGGGGATTCAGGCAAGATTGATTGCGGAGCAAGTAGCCGGGGATCAGTTGTTCTGTGAGTTCAAAAGAGGGGTTGGATTTGGAATCGGATTCTGAGTTAGTAGAAGACTCTGGGGAAAGGTTCGAAGTGGTGACTTGTTCAGTTCCAGGGGAATGGGGTTTGGTAACGTTGGTAGATGAATTTTGAGAAGAGGAATTGAGAGAGGAGATGGGAAGGTTTTCTTCAAGATCAATGTAAAGCTGATCCATGGCTGGACTAGGAACTGCTGAGGCTAGGGGTGGATTGTTGCTTTTGAGGAACTTGACATGTTTAGAGGAGATAATAGAATTATCAGGTTTCAGGATTTGGTATGACAGGAAATTTGGGTTTTAACCCACAAGGGTACCAGGGAGACCTCGTTCTTTAAATTTATTGCCGCGGTTGATTTTGTTGTCAAGGTATGAAACCTTGGATCCGATGGGGTGAAAGAAGGAGGTGGGAAGAGATTCGCCAGCAAAAAGCTGGTAAGGAGAAGGAGCATTAGGAGCCTTGGGAATTTGATTCAGGGCAAGACAGGCGGCCTTGGACACTTCCGCCCAGAGATTGAGCGGTAGCTTGGAGCTGCAAAGAATGGCCCTTATGGCTTCTGTGAGTGTCCTATTAGCTCTTTCTACTTTCCCATTGTGTTTGTGGTGGTAAGGTTTGGAGACTAAGTGTTGAATCAAATTGAATCTGAAGAAATCCTTGAGCTCCGAAGAGGAAAATTCCCCACCGCCATCTGTGCAAATGGTGGCTGGGAAACAGTTTTGTTTCTGTTTTGCATGATTGAGAATTATCTTGAGCTGGTTGCTGGCGTCGGACTTGTGCATGAGCGGAATTGCGGAGATGTAGCCTGAAAAATTATTGATGACTGTCATTATGTGACTCATGTTGTTCCGGGAAGAAGGATTGATGGGGCCGATCAGGTCAATGTGAAGTTGCTTGAATGGTTTTTATGATGCACTGGATGTAGCGTTGAAAGGAGATTTGGAGATTTTTGAGAAGACACAGTCTTCACACTGAAAGTCAGAAAGAATTTGAGAGGAGAGAGAGGGAAAGAGATTTTTGAGATGGTATGGACTGGCGTGTCCAAAGGATTGGTGTAGGGATTTGATGGAGTTGGGATTTGGGTTGTTGCAAGAGACATGACAAAATTTGTTGTTGTTGCCAACTTGGGAAGGTGGATTGAGGACAAATAAGTTTTCACAAATAAATTTGGTGAAGGCCAGTTGAGATCCCAAGAAAAGAGAGAATTGATTTCTGGTGGAGGAGAGTGTGCAGTTTTTAACTGTAATAAGTTTGCCGGGACTGATTAGATTGACAACTAGGTCTGGAACAAAGATACAATTGCTCAGGGAGACAGAAGATCCTTTCCAGGTCAAATTGACGGTGCCATTGCCCTTAATGGGGAGTTTTGCGTCTTCCTTTCCAGTGTTGATGAATTCCTCGCCAGTGAGATCATTGAGATGAGTGAAAAAGCTTTGAGCATTGAACATGTGGCATAAGGCGCCAGAGTCAAGGATAATTTGATTGAGAGAATTGATGTCTTCAATCCACGTGGTAACAAGAGAAACATAGTGAGCAACTTCTTTAGCTTTGGATTGGGAATTCAGTTGCGCTCTCCAACGGGCTTGGGATTCCTTCCACCAGTCGGGGGCAAGATTCTCGTGTAGATGCCAACATTTTCTCTCTGGATGGTCCGGGGATTGGGGATTGTGAAATCCCCTTTTGCATCGGAGTTTGGCAGGAACAGGTTTCTTGGTTGGTTGTGAAGATACTAGCGCAGTGTTATTAAGCTTAGTTTCTTTAGATTTGACCTTGATCTTGTTTTTGAGTTGAGTAAGATGATTGAGGACAATATCCACAGTTACGGCCTTGTCTGAGCGCATTATTTGTTGCCGCAGGGAATGTAGAGACGGAGGAAACTTGAAAAGAATGAGATATGAGAGAATATCGTCAGGTAAATCTATTCCGACGTCTATCATTCTTTTGACGGAAATTTTGGTGTCAGTGATGAAGAGGTTGATGGCATCTGGTTTGAACTGTTGGTAGAGAAATTCATTGAAAATGCAAGCTCTATTGGCGGTTTGGGAGGACGCAAATCTTTCTTTGATAGTTTGCCAGAGGAGTTGAGCTGAAGAGATATTAGCGGGGTTGACCACATTGTTGTGGGTGATTGAGTCAATTCGCAAGAGTAAGATGACTTGGGTTTCCATGCCGTCTGCGGCGCTCAGGTTTTTGGAGTCATCCTCCAGGGCTTCCTTGATTCCTTTGAGTTTGAGCAAAATTGATATCTTGTCTTTCCAGATGGAGTAGTTTTTGTCGGAAAGGATTGGTACTGCTTTGAGAGCTGCCTTGAGGATTATTTGTTGGAAACCATCATTGCTGGATCCCTCCATAGTTCCAGTTTGGTTTGTTGGACGGACCTTTGGCTTTTAACCGTGTTGAATTGCAGAAAAGAATTAAAGAATTCTGAAACATAGAGGGCTGACCAACAAGACATCAGTAAGAAGAAAGTAGGTTAAAGGAAACAGAAGAAGGTAGGAAAAAGAATAAAAAAACATCCGGCAACAGAAAGAAAAAAGAAGTTGGACAAGATCAAGGGCTTTCAGGGTTTGAGTTGAGATGAGACACAAGCAGGCAACAGTAAATAACTTGGGAGGTGAATTGGACAGAAAGTCAGTTAAGAGGAGTGCGGTTTGAGCAGCAACGAGTTCTGGTCTTACAAGTCAGTTCTTGATGAGTTTGGAGCTTGAGATGTTGAGTTCAAGATGATTTGAATTTGGTTGATTTTTGTATTGGAGATTTGTCAAATAGAAGGAATGAAGAAATCAAGAAACTGAAGAAAGCAAGAGTAAAGGAAGAAAGAAAAAGAAGAGATTGAAAGTGATTGAGTTTTGAGTGTTGAGGGTCAAGATTGTTCTGATTAGTGGGTGGTTGGGTAGTTTGTCTTCCTTCATTCTCACAATGAGCGTAGAGTCTTGGATGGTGAGGTTAGGTTAGAGTGTGTGAAATGGGATAGTGACATTGTTTGAGGACGCGCGGGAGAGACTGTTGGAACTTGGAGAAGCGCAGAAGACAAGAGAAGCATGAGAGTGAAGAGGCAGAAGAAGAACAGGTGTAACAGGAATAGGAAAGAGGAAGAAAAAGAGCAAGGAGATAGGAAAAGAAGAAAAAGATAGGACAGGAGGAAAAGAAGAGGAGAAAGGAAGGCATCCTTGATTTATTCAAAAATTTTCAGTTGATCTTTGAGATGATCAACCCAACCAGAGGATTTTTTATAAATCAAGGAACGGGGTTTTGCTACAATGGACGGGATTGGAATCATTTCTCCCTCAAGTACTAATAGAACCAAGTGGTTATTTTTTACAAAGGAAAAGAACATTGGATCTGATTGACCAGTAACACCATTTTTCATTGGAGTATAAGTATCACAAGAATCCAATGAAATGAAAATATAGGTCTGGAATATGTGTCTGCTATGATTTGACCCATATCTAATTTAGCCAGCCATTTTGAGGAAGGAATCTTTTCAATGATTTCTTCAACATCAAGCCTTTGTTTAATCTTTTCAACCTCCTTTGCACCACCAAGCATCTTAATGTAGCATGCTTTATGTTTCTCCAATGTTTTTAGAATTTCTTTTCTGACTTTAAACCAACCATGTTCTTCATAACCAAGAGATTCATCAATGAAGCTAAATCTCCAATTGGATCCCAAACCTCACCCAAGAACTTATGGAATTTCTTCAGTATTTGATTGAGGTATTTCAAGTTTGGTTCCTATCATCAAAACTAACTTAGTATTCATTTTTTTAATCACATGATTCAAATGAATTCTCTCCAAGGATGAGCTTTTGGTTGAGCTTTGCTGCAAGTTGTCTTTCTCTGCAGAGGATTCTGATCCCAAATTAAGTGATCCAAATTTTCTTTCAGTCTCTTCCTCTGAGCTATGAAATTCAGATTCACATTCTGCTGACTTTGAATAAAAATTCATCATTAGTTAGAAACTAGGTTCATTAAACCAAAAAAATGAACATATCCCAAAAGAAAAGACTTAAAATCTTTCATCTTTTCTTCTTTGGAGCCCTTCTAGTCCTTTTTTCCCCCTTGAGTTGTTTTTGAACATGCTCAAAACAAGATGGTTCTTGCCGCTTATCTTTCAATTTTGGACGGCCCCTACTTTATTGTAAGACTTTAGGTTCAAGTCTTGGCTTTGATCAATATTTTGTAATCTTCCAAATGATATAATTCAATAGGCTGCTTTGCTCATGATCTGGAGATTCCAAGATCATTGCATTAACTTTTTCACATAACTGAGGAAAGCTTAGCATTTTGTCAACATCACACTTGAAAAATTCAAAAGGATCAACCATTAGTGAATTAGGAATCATTAATCAAAAAGCATTAATCACATAGTGATTTGAACAATCCAACCTGAACAATCCAACTTGAGCCAACTTACAGAACTAGAACTGCAAGGGTCATAGTCCAACCTACACTGAGGATGAAAATCTTTGGGTACCACGGATTCTCTGAATGCTAGACAGTCACCTATTTAGTATGAACAGGGCAAACCCATAGTCTTGGAATATGACTTGGTGCACACTTCCCCATCATGATCACGTTTGAACTTCTTGAATTGTTCCCTAATAAGCTGAATTGACTTTCAAGACAATTTGTAACCCAATGGTAACAGTTTAGGTGGAAGAACTTTCCCTAACTTAATTTGAGAGTTATAAAGCAATGCATGAACCAATTTAATTTGATTCAAAACTCTTCCTTCAAGGCTTTTACAAACATTCAACATGTTTCATGAAGATTTTGCAAGGAATCTTTTGAGAGTTGCATGGGCCCCTTCAACACAAGATGTTATTTTGTTTACATAATTTAAGTTTATACAAGTCCACACTTTTACAAATGTCTCTTTGATAGGGAAAATTTTATTTTCCATATAATTGAGTACATCCTTGTATTATTTCAAGAAACACTATGCAATTCAAAAGGTCAGAAACCAAAACTATGAAGAATAAGAAGCAGTGATTTGGACCTACTCTGAGTTCTGCATCATTGACCTCCATCTCCTCCTTGGTCTTTGAGGCCCAATACTTTTCCCACAGAGTCATAAAGCTTTTCCATCCTTCAACATCATTAAAAAAGCGCGCTTTACAGTTTGCTTGTATGTTTTTAGACAAGTTCCAAGTGCAAAATTTTCTTGATGACTCAGGGAAACTAGATTCAACAGCACAAATTGGAGCTTTTTCATGGTAATTCACAAAGACTTTTGGAAGTCTCTCAGGATCATAAGCCAACTCCCTTAATGCATTTACAGACCAACTGTAGAATTCAAAAATTTCTTTTGTTATAAAAACAAGAGCTTTTGTGAAATTTTTCCAATTGGCTGTCATTCCTACAACATGCAATAGTGGGATTTTGTACTTATTTGTCTTATAAGTACAATCCAACATAGCAGTATGATGGAATTTTTTTGAAAGCTTTACTGCCTCAGGATGTGCTAGGTACAGGGCCTCCAAGTGGCCCCCTCAACTGAAATTTGACCATTGAATCAAACTTGTTTCTTCAAGCTGTTCATAGAGTACCTCCATAACACTTTTCCCCTTTAATTCTGCAAGTGTTACCTTCTGCTTAGTGTTACAGATTGTTTGGTCATCAGCATAATTCCATCCATCAATCTTGCTCAATTTCCTCTTAAGATGCAACATATTGAGCCCATCATTCATGACTTCTATTAGATTGTCTAAGGCCACCCCCAAGATTCTCCTCAGTTGAGGATGCACAGAGGGATGTTGAGATGGTCAATGGTTATTTTGGGTTTCTTTGTAGGAGAATCACCACAAGGGGTGTGCCTTTGTGCAACTTGCATGGATTAAAAACTTGCACCCAACCTTCCTTGTGTGAGTTTTTTTAGACTGTTTGGTTAGAATTTGTCCCAAATAGGAACCATGGAGATCACAGGTCAAATCCACATACTTATCTTTCTTTAAGTTAAAACCCCTCAGAGAGTAACCATGCTTCAAAGCCCATGTTTGACAATAGTTTTGGGCCTCTTCCCTAGTAGGAAAGGTTCTCACAGGAGGTTAGTCAAGTGGATATGGCACCAATTCAATGGTTAGTTTTTGTATTTTCATAGTTACAGGCGCCCCATAAGTTAGTTTGAATCAAATTTAATCCGGCAAAGACCTCTGGAACATAAAATGTTACTCACAACCAGAGATTGCATCCCACTGTGAAACACTTTGTTCCTCAATTTTCACCCTTGATGAGGATGCAATTGGGGCTTCCAATGTTTATTTTCCAAATCCTTTTTTCTTTTTCCAAAGCAAGGTTGATGGTACTATAAATGTAGACATTCCACGCAGCCATGTCAGAAGAAGGAGGTCTTGCCACTTTTTCCATGTAAAAAAATGAAATGTCATACTTCAGTATTTGATCCAACTTTCAATTGAACAAACAAATTTTTCTCACTTTGGAGTTGAGAAAGAATTGTTTGCAGGTTTTTATAATTTAAATTTTCACTTTAATTTCACTTTGGTTTCACTTTAAAGTCACTTTGGAATAACTAGGTGTTGAACAAAAGTCCCACAAAGTATGCATTGATCCTAAATTTGGGTTGAGGGAACCCAAGTGTGGTCCAGGGGGTGCCCAAAATTCTGGAACAACTTCTGGGGGGTTGCGCACTCCCAAAAATGGCAATTTGGAGCCATGTACAGGGGTACACAGCTCAAAACCGCTGTTTTTGGGTGGTAAACGGCTCCTATATAACCCCCAGGGCCTGCGCGTGTTTGGAATGGCCCTTTCTAGTTGTCTATGGGCCCCCACGGCTCATTTGAGCCATGTAGGGCCCTACACGACTCCCACACGACTGGAGTTGTGAATTTATCATCACCCTTTTGTATATTTTTATGTATTTTTATATATTTTTATATATTTTTATATATTTTTATATATTTTTATATATTTTTAAATATTTTTATATATTTTTATATATTTTTATATATTTTTATATATTTTTATATATTTTTATATATTTTTATATATTTTTATATATTTTTATATATTTTTATATATTTTTATATATTTTTATATATTTTTATATATTTTTATATATTTTTATATATTTTTATATATTTTTATATATTTTTATATATTTTTATATATTTTTATATATTTTTATATATTTTTATATATTTTTATATATTTCTATATATATTTATATATTTTTATATATTTTTATATATTTTTATATATTTTTATATATTTTTATATATTTTTATATATTTTTATATATTTTTATATATTTTTATATATTTTTATATATTTTTATATATTTTTATATATTTTTATATATTTTTATATATTTTTATATATTTTTATATATTTTTATATATTTTTATATATTTTTATATATTTTTATATATTTTTATATATTTTTATATATTTTTATATATTTTTATATATTTTTATATATTTTTATATATTTTTATATATTTTTATATATTTTTATATATTTTTATATATTTTTATATATTTTTATATATTTTTATATATTTTTATATATTTTTATATATTTTTATATATTTTTATATATTTTTATATATTTTTATATATTTTTATATATTTTTATATATTTTTATATATTTTTATATATTTTTATATATTTTTATATATTTTTATATATTTTTATATATTTTTATATATTTTTATATATTTTTATATATTTTTATATATTTTTATAAATTGTTATAAATTGTTATATATTTTTATATATTTTTATTTATTTTTATATATTTTTATATATTTTTATATATTTTTATATATTTTTATATATTTTTATATATTTTTATATATTTTTATATATTTTTATATATTTTTTATATATTTTTATATATTTTTATATATTTTTTTCTTTTTTGCTTTTGTGGATCCTCTTCTTTCCAGAAAAATGAACAAATTGAGAAAATTTGTCCACCAGACTCACAGTTGGTCATTGCAAAAATGACCACTGTCTGGCTCCCCCTGCCCATAAGGGAGGCATGCAGGGGATGCCTGAGGGGAGGTGGACAACTTAGCCTATGTTCTCCACCATGTTGATGGAGAGAAAAAAAATTAAAATTAAAATTAAACAAAAAACATATTCAAAAAAAAAACAAAATATCAATGCCATGTGGAATGAAGGACAACTTAGGCTGAGTTTTCCATCATGCCAGACCAGCAAAAAAAAATTGAATTTTTTTTTTTTAAAAAAAAATCAATGAAGTGACAAAAAAAACCAAGAATAAATAAAATCACAAAAAAAATCCTGGATCACATATGTGTTCTGCCAGCTGAAATTGTTGGTCCTGCCCTACTGTATGGGAGTGCACACAAGTGCAAAGAGTATTAAAAAATTGAATTTTTTATTATGTTTCACAAACAAAGTTTGTAGTGATGATGAGCTAGTGTTTGAGGAGCAACATCAACATTCTAAAAAAGGTTTCACTTGTTACCAAAAAAAACTTCAACATACAAAAGAAACTTAATTTTTGTTACCAAAAATTGTTCATCAAAAGAAAAATAAAAAAGTATTGAAATAAATTTTAAGAACTACAACAAAAATCAAAGCAAAAAAGGTTAAAAATAAATTGAGAAAAAAAAACAAGCATGAAAGAATGGGAATCATTTTTGAAGACCCCCTGGTCAGTTTAAAAAAATTATTTTTAGGTACTGGTGCTTCTTTCACCTTCTTTTTATATTTTTGTTTTGATATTTCCAAGAAAAAAAGGAATGAAAGGTAATGAAAATGGTCTCAATACCAATCCGTTTGAATTGTAGAGCCTCTTAATGATTTTTTTCAAAAAAATCAATGATGTTTTCCTTCAATATTTTTCATTTTTTTATTTGAATGTAACAAAAACAATATTTCAAAATTTAAACCACCCCTTTTATTTGCAGTTATTGTCATGGTGATCAATATTTTATGGGGTAAAACCTTGGATTAAAATAGAAAATGATCTTTCTCTCAATCTTTTGATAATATTCTAAGTAAATTACAAGAAAGAAACTTTTATTTCTGTTATTAAAAAAAATATGAAAAAGGATGTGTTATTTTGAATTTGTTTCATGTTGGATACACTCTATTAAAGTAAAGAATACATCCAAAAAATACCCAATTTTTGTTTTTAAAGATTTTGAATTTATTTTCAAACTTTCAGAGAATTTATATTAATCTTTTCAAAATACTTCCAATTTTTTGTAAGTTTTTTGGAATCTAATTTAACAAGAATTTGGCGTCAGGTATCTCAAAAAACAAACATTGTGGAATACCTGTGTCTTCAAAAAAATGCTTGCACATACAGAAAATAACTGGGATTTAAAATAACCAAATATTTATTTAAGGTTGAGTCTTTTTAAAGGAGGAATGCAATAAAAAATTGAAAAATAAATAAAATTAAAAAAATTAAAAAAAAAGGTAATGTTAATTTCACAACTCTTTGAGTTTTGTACACAAATCTTTACACAACTCTGTACACAACTCTTTGAGTTGTGTGCAAAACTCAAAGGGTCGTGTGGCACCCTACACGACTCCAATGAGCCATGTGGCATGCTACACAACTCAAATGGGCCATGTAGAATGCCAAATGACTCAAATGGGCTGTGTGGCAAGCTACGCAACTCAAATGGGCCGTGCGGCATGCTAAACATCCCATTTGGGTTGTGTGGAATGCTAAACAACTAAAATCAAGTTGTGTAGCCTCCACTAAATAAAAAATAATGAATAATAAATAATGAATAATAGATAATAAATAATAAATAATAAATAATAAATAATAAATAATAAATCATATATAATAAATAATGAATAATAAATAATAAATAATAAATAATTAATAATAATTAATAATAATTAATAATAATTAATAATAATTAATAATAATTAATAATAAATTATAAATTATAAATTAAAATTATAAATAATAAATAATAAATAATAAATTATATATAATAAATAATAAATAATAAACAATAAACAATAAATAATAAATAATAAATAATAAATAATAAATAATAAATTATAAAAAATTAATAATAAATAATAGATAATAGATAATAAATAATAAATTAAAAATTATAAATAAAAAATAATAAATAAAAAATAATAAATAATAAATAATAAATAATAAATAATAAAAAACATGGTTGTGTACAGGAATTCAAAAATCAAAAATTCCCATTATGGGGGGTATATGCGCCCCCAGGGGTTGCCCGTATTTAGAAAAATTGTTTGGAGTAGTGTATGGGCCCCCACGCGTTGAGGGGCCCTACACAGCTCCAACAGGTCGTGTGGGGCCCTAAACAATTCCCACAGGTTGTGTGGGGCCCTACAAAACTCCCACACGTTGTGTGGGGCCCTAAAAAAGCCCCACATGTCTTGTGGGGCCCTACAAAACTCCCACACGACTGGAGCCGTGAATTTAACATTAACCAAAAAAAAAAAACAGGAAAAATTCAATAATCAAAGAATAAAAAATTATAAATTAATAATAACATAAAAAGGCATCACTTAATTCAAATCAAAGTCAAACCATTCAAATTCAATCAATAAAAAACAAATCAATTCATTCAAAATATTATTTTTAACAGGAAAAAATATGAATAAAAAAAGAAAAAAAATGAGAACAAGAATTGAATGATTTGACTTAAAATTTACCAAAGGAGTGAATTATCCCCCAAAAAATATGTATCCCAAAGAATGAATAAAATTAATTATTTCAAAATTACCTCAATTTCCTTTCTGATAATTAAATTGATGAAACCCTTAATTATCAGGAAAATTTGACAGAACCACTCACATTTGATGAAATCTCACAAATCATTTAAATGAATACAATTTTCTTGATGGTATGCACAAATTTCTTCATCACATAAAATTGAGATTCCCCAGACTTCTAAATATTCTGTATTCCATGCATTAGCTAGAATTTCTTGGAATAATAAAGAACTGGTACAAAAAAATATTCTCAGGTTCCTACTCAAGTTAGAAAAAGATTTTTATCAGAGTAAAAACCAAACCAAAATGAGTTCCAGGTGCTATACCTGCCAGAAGGGGCAGCCTGTTTATTCATGGTGATTATATGAACTATATCCAACTTTGAAAGCCATTTTGAAAAGTTAATTGTATCATTGATGTCTTCAAAATCATTTCTTTGTTCTATCTTTTTCAACCCTTTGCTAAGACCAAGTATCTTAGAATAGCATGCCTTACGTTTCTACAGTTTTTCTATCATTTGCCTTTTGAATTTGAACCATCCCTTTTCATTGTACCCAAGGGATTTAGAAATGTCTCCAAATCCAAAATTAACATTACCAACAGGATCCAAAACCTCACCCAGGAACTTATGTAAGATCCTAGGTATTTGATGGAGGTATTTCAACTTTGGTTCCTAAAATCAAAAATCATTTATCCAAAATTCAATCATATCAATCAAATTAATACTCACCAAAGATGAGGTTCTGGTTGAATTCTCCTGGAGGTCTTCTTCCTCAGAAGAGGATTCCAATTGAGAATGAAGGGAGCCTAATTCACTTTCAGTCTCTTCCTCTAAACTATAAAATTCAGATTCTGAGCCTGAGGACTAAAAATTATATCACCATCATTTTGTTGAACCATCAAAATGAACACCTCTCAAAATAACAGAATTGGAATTTTTGGTCTTTTTTTGTGCCCATCTAACCCTCCTTTCCCTCTTAAGTTTCTTTTCAGCATGTTCAAATCTTAAAATTTCACAACACGTTTGTTTCAATTTGGGTTGACTATGGGTGGGCTGTAAGACTTTTGGATCAATCCTTGCTTCAGGAACAAAAGTTTTTGCGTACTTGACCAGAGAATTTAAAAGCTGCACTTTAAATATATCAGGTTTTCCCATTAAAAATTGAACTGAGCTTATCAAAAAATTGAGAAGAGCCAAGCACTGGATCAGTATCAACCTTTCAAAAAGCAAAACCATCCATCATTAGTAAACCCACTCAGGAATCATCAATCAAAAAGAAATTCAAACAATCCAACTTACTGAACTGGAAGGTTTAAAGTCTCAACTTCACTGAGGATGAAAATCCCCAGGGGAAATGTTAAATTTTCAGACCAGGGGTTGCAAAGGGGCGTGAAAGGCCATTTAAAAAACATATGAGTTCTGAAAAAAATAAAAATAAATAAATAATTAAATTAAAAATAAACAAAAAACAAATAAATAAATAGATTAAAAATAGATGAATAAATAAAATAAAAATAGATAAATAGATAAATAGATAAATAAATAAATAAATAAATAAATAAATAAAATAAATAAATAAAATAGATAAAATCAATAAAAAAATAAATAAATTAATAATTAAATAAATAAATGAATTCATAAAATCAATAAAAAATAAGAAACAAATAAATAAAATATATTGAAAATATAAACATAAATAAAGTAAAATGAAAATTAAAACTGGCCACCCTTAAAATCCCCTTCAAAACTAAACATGGGTTGCATGGCGCGGTTTGCAACCCATCTGGGTTGTGAAAAGCCATTCATGCCTCAGGTGGGTTGCAAACCAGGCCAGTAAACCCATTTTAAGTTGTGAGTGGGTTGAGTAGGGTTGGAAATTTAACATTTCCCCATCCCCAGGTACAAAAGATCCTCTAAATTCTAGTATTGTTCCTAATATATGGCAACAGGGAAAGACCATTGTATTGGAAGATGACTTGGTGAATACTTTGCCATCATGATGAGGCTTTAAATTATTGAAATGTTCCCAAATGAGTTGAATTGCCTCCAATGGTAATTTTTAACCCAAAGGTAATGGTTCTTTTAGAAGAAATTTTCCTATCTTTAAATAAGAGTTGTTTAGCAAAGATTCACTGATTTGATTTGGCTGTTAATTGTTCCACCAAAGTGTTCTCACACATCCAAAATGTTCTCAAATGAACTCACAAGTAATTTTTTGAAATTATCCTGGGGCCCTTCTACCCAAGATGTTGTTTTATTTGAAAATTGAGGGTTGGCCCAAGTCCATGCAGTCAAAAACATATCTCTCATAAGGGATATTTTATTTTCCATATAAGCAAGCACATATTCACAGTTCTTCAAGAAACAATTTATAGAATTTTTAACTTAAGCAATCCCAGAAGAGATGAACAAAAGAAGCAATAAATTGGCCTTCTCTGAGTTCTGCATAATTGACTTCTGCATCCCCCTTGGTTTTAGAGGCCCCAAAAGTTTACCACAGAGATATAAAACATTTCAATCCTTCATCATCATTACTGAAGAAAACTTTGCAATTTGCTTGAATACTTTTAGCCAAGTTCCAACAGCACAAAGTTATGAATTACTCAGAAAAACTCTCTTCAATGGCACAAATCAGTGCTTTATCATGGTCCATCAAAAAGACTTTGGGAAGCCCCTCTGCATCATAAACCAACTCATTTAGTGCATTCACCGCTCAACTGTAGAACTCAAATGTTTCTTTTGTTATAAAAAAATCTTTTGAAAAGGTTTTCCTTTTGGAAGTGATTCCTGCAACATTCAGTAGCAGGTTTTGAACCTATTTGTTTTGTAAGTAAAATACAAAAAAGCAATATGATGGGATTTTTACAGTTTTTTATAGACTTAGGATGAGCCAAAAGCAGGGCCTCTAAGTGACCCTCTCCACTGAATTTTGAACTGGACACCCACTGGGTATTTTGGAGGTTTTCAAATAACACATCCATAACAATTTTACCCTTGAGTTCTGCTGCTCTTACCTTGCTCTTAGTGATATAGATTTTTATATTGTCAATTTATACTCCTAAATGAAAGCATAAAATATGGGCTCAATACAATTCAAATCAAAAGTAAATTGATAAAGATTGATGTTGGAGCCCATATTTTATGCTTTCATTTAGTTGATCTAAGGTCACACCAGAGATTCTCCTCAGTTGAGCATGCACTGAGGGGTTTGAAGATGGTTGAAGATTGCATTGGTCTTTCTAATGGAGAGGCCCCATGTGGGTTCTGCTACTGTGCAACTTGAAAAAATCATGAATTGACACCCAACCTTCCTTGTGATAGATTTATTTTTCTGTTTGGTGAGAAACATCCCAAAATATATTCCATTTCTGTAGCATGCTAGGTTGACATATTTCTCTCTCTTTGCCTTGAATGGTGCCAAAGCATAGCCATGCATGGATGCCAATTTTTGGCAAAAATATTTGGGTTCTTCCCTACTAGGAAAGGATCTTACTGGAGGAGGGTCAAGGGGTTCTGGAACCTCATAGTTACATATTTGAATCTTCCATAGTAAAATTAATTTCCATCCAATCAAATCAGTCAAATTGTACATGAAATTTTGCGCACCACCACCAGTCAATTCCAGTTGCAAAAAATCTTGTTCATCATTTGTAATCCTAGATGAGGATGTAATTGGGGCTTTTGATGTTTTATTTACCAAATCCCTAGATTCTTCCACAGCTTTGTTAATGGCACTTTAAATTAATCATTCAATGCAGCCATATTGAAACCAGGGGGACATTGGCTTGCCTCTGTTCCCATAATACAAAAAAATCCCAAGTCAATTCATTATTAAATACTAATTTTTCATCAAATCCAATGTTTACTCACTTTTGGGTTGAGGAAATAAAATTATCTAACAGGAAATTATTGTGTACAGTCTTTACTCTTTGCCAATGGGAAGAATGTTTGGTTCATTTCTTTTTGAGTTCAAATAGTCCCAGAATGTATGCAAAATCCCCATATTTGGGTTTAAGGCACTAAAGTTTGGTCCAAGGTTGCCTAGGTACCCCTAACTACCTCCTAAAATGGCCAATTTGGGGATCTTTTTCCAACTATTTGAGTTTGTGAACGTCTGTTCACAACCCTGGGTTGTGAATTTATCACTTCTGTTTCCTGAAATTAATTTGCCCATAATCTCCCAGTTATCTTTACCCTCTAATCAAATTTGAGAACCTTTGAACTAATATTGATCAACTTGATTTCTGCTTTGAGTACTATGATAATGCAGAATTTTCATGTTGGCATTCTCTTACTTGACAAGGCCATTCCTCCTTTGGGTGGGATACATGTATGGCATCAAAAATGTATTTTCCTGATCACTCCTTATTGTTTTATAATCTTCAAAGGGCCAAGGATAAAATAAGGCCAAAAAAATTATTAAAATCACACCAATGAAATAAAAATGCTCCATTGATGAAATTATAGTAATTTTTTTACTTTTATAACACCAATTGGAATGAATTTCCACCCCAGGATGGCATGCAGCCTTTGAAGTTCATCATTGGTTTGATTATAGTAATTTTTTAACTATATTAATGTCAATTCATATGATTTGCCACCCTAAGAAGTTTTGCAGCATTTTTGAGTTTTAAAGGGGTTCCTGGGGTGGAGAATATTCCTTTTGACGGCGTTTTGGGCAACCAAAATATTTCAATTTTTCTAAATTTTTGCTATAAATTATTCTATTTTTCTTCTGGAATTTTTGACCAAGTTTTAATTGAAAAATTTTCTAATTTCTGTAAAACAGATTTTACTTTATGGAAAATTCTGATTTTTTTAAGTTTCAATAAACAGAATTAATTTAACCTGCAAAGGCTCTTCCACATATATCTCAAGTTCAAGATGCCAAAGGGGTTGGAAAATGTGGATTCAGAGAAGCAGCTGTTTTTTTGGGAAGGAAATTTGAAGAAAAGATTGAAATCAGGGAAGAAAGTTTTGCATAGCTGCAGTCTGTTGATATTTGTTTCTGAATATTCCTCAAATCATGGGCGGGCTGAGAAGATACAGCAGCCTGTCACTTGCGCCTGTCACCTACTTATCTAGCTGTCCTTTCCCGCTTCTGTTTCTTTCCTTTATGTTTTCTATTTTATTTTGTCTTCCTGTTTGTTGCACTTTCTTCATACTTGGCACTCAATCAAAACAAACCAACCTGATCACCAGTACACTACAAAATTTCACCCTTGGCTTGACTTGGTAGGATCAATCAACGGCTTGACTTAACAAACTTGTTATCCTCATCACCTTCAACCACAGCATTGCGGTAGGTTTCAAAACATTCACCAACTCAACCTCAGGAAATAATTTTCTTTGCATCAACTAGTCATTCTGGTAGGATTGGTATATTGTGTAACAGTGCCTTAAATACTCTACTTAGTCTGCTCAAGGCCATCATCTAGCCTGTAGAGAAGCCTATTGTGTTTGTTCTCATTCTGTTTCATTGTTCTTTTTCTCTACTGAGTTTTTTGTGCGTACACAACTGACCATTGGAATACAAAAAGCCTGGTCCAGGTTTATCAACTCTTATTTCCTTTCAGACAGTCTAAACCAATCTTCAAGCTCAATAAATCATATATTTGCTTTTTCACATTTTAGATTGATCAAAAGCCCAAGTATGTTGATCAATGTGACATTTTCCAAGCACCATTCTCAAATTTAGGCTGGAGAAATCCATACTGGCCAAATGAAATTTTTTCATTGAAAAACTATATTTCTGAAGAATAACATTGTAAAAAATATATACAGGCTAAAGCAATTTGCATGCAAATTAAAAAATTAAATGAAAAAAAATCTTAGTTTCTATGTAATGATGAAGGAGCAATGGTATCAAATTAATTTTTTTTCACAACTTTTCCAGGTTTAAATTTTATTTTTGCACAATGAGAGATAATCTCAATCTCATGAAAAATCGTAGAGTATATTTGAGAGTTTGAAATTTGGATGGAAAGTTGCAATTCATAGTTGGATCTTTGTCTAAATAGATTCTGAGTAATGGGGGGTATGTGCAAAATAGGCTGAATGAAAAAATACATCTGAAGTCACTTCACCAGTAGTTAGAGCAAAAAAATGTTGAAAAAATTGGGTGAATGATACCATAAGATTATTGGGAATTATCCTTGAGATTGATGACACTGTTGAAGTCATTTGCTGCATTTGGGGAATACACTCTACCTCCATTGAGTATTCTGTGAGTAAAGTTTCTTAAGAAGAGAAATTTTTGTTTTGAAATAAATCATGTACTAGATTTGCGGAGAATTTGCTTGATGAAATCCATTTTTCAATCTTGAATTTAGAACAATTAATTGATTGTCTTAAGTAGATCAGCAAAGAGTTTGTCATCCAAAATGCTCTTCAAATGGAAAGTTTGGATGATTTCTCAAACAGGATATGTTCATAATATGATTTTAGTTGCCTAAACTAGGGCTGAAAAAAAAACTGGCCAGTCAGGAAGTTGTAGCAAGGCCTTTAAGTTTCCTGCATGAAAAAATTTCTGAAGAAATGTGATTTCCATCTTTCCTGTAAAATAAAACCACAAAGGTTAGTAAAACAGTTAGTATGAATGTAAAAAGTTAAACAGACAAAGGATTCTTCAAATAAACAATAATTTTCAGAGGCTTTCAGAACTCAAGCCATCAGGAGTTCCATGGTGAATGACAAGTAAGAATTCAAAAGTACAAAAATTTCTAAAACCTTTGAAAATTGCAGTTCCATATGGTGATTTGGTGCAAGCTGGACTCCCTCATAGAGAACAAATAAATGTAGTGAATATAGAAAGTTATATGTTCAGCACTTTTCAAAAGCTTCAGCACCAGATTAACAAGTTAAGTAAAATGAAAAAAATATGAATGATAGACCTGTTTTCAGGGAAGAAATACATCCAAAATGCTGGTAATAAAAAGGTGGGCTGAATTTTAAAACATTCCCTCCATTCATCAGCCTTTAATAATCTAAAGTGGGATTTACCAAGCAAAGGGATGGCACATTAAATCTAGTTAGGAATAAAGATGCAAGTCAAAATCTTGTTAATAAAGTTGAAAGAATGTGAATCAATAATGATTTCCTCTGAAGGCAGAGTCTAGTCCCCATTCTCACTATCATCAATATTGGATTCATAAAAGGGAAAATCACTGTATTTGTTTTTGGAGTTTAACTTGCCAGTAAGAATTGTCAGGCCATTATTATCTTCAGTTAGCTAATATTTTTTTGCTTCTGGAAAAAATTGCTCCATTTCAGAGGGAGGAATAAGCTGAGCGGCTGGGCAGTTGAGTTTTGATGAGATATGATAAATGCTTTAATGCAGTCTTCAGGACCACAGTCCCTGCATGCTTGTAGTTAGTTACTCATTCATCATTGTGTCCTCAGAATTGACATTACCATCAACCTCTACAAGCATATCTTGAACATTGGGAAGCAAGCAGACTTAGTATATTTGGTAGTACACTTGCCATGCACATGAGAGACCTGGGTTCAATTCCCAGAGGGCATATGTTATTTTTAAATTCTTACCATTTTCTGATTGAAAATACACCAAAATTTTCAACAATACCACTGAAAAAACCATAAGATGAGTTAATTCATGGAATAAAAAAAATGATATTTAATTATTCCCCAATATTCTGGTGTGGTGACCAATTTGGTACACCTCATGAAAAGGGCAAAATTTTAATTTTTTTTTTGGTTTTTATCTGAGCAAAAAAAAAAATGTTGCTATGGTTACTCTTCCTCTTTTTTTCCTCCCAACTCCTCACTGTCCTAGCGGTCTAGGAATGCCTCTCCAGGCACTTGAACCCCACTGACTCTCTGTTCAATTCCTTCTCACTGCACCTGCTGTCTTACTCTTTTGACCAAGCGCCCACATGGACAACCCTCATTGCCTCCAACTGACAAATCTAATTGGCAACAGCTACTGCAACAAAGATTGCAACAAACACTGCAAACTGGCTGGCCATTGCGGTTGCCAACAACAATCACCATTGGATCTTCTCCCATCTGACCTATATTGGCCCTAACCACCATTGATCAAATCCCTCCTCTAGTCCATCATTTTCCATCCTTTGAATCTGATCCTTGTCAGCATTGTCATCATCCTCTACCTCAGAATTGTTTCCCAACTCTAAAAACTCATTCTTTAGCTCTTAAAACAGCATTTTGAAGACCTCAAACCGTCTTTGTTTGCTTTCCTTCATGCCCAACCACCTTAGTTCTCAATTTTCCTGCTCATCCCCCAACCAAAGCATCAACACCAATACCAATAAGCCAACCAATGATCCTTTTTTCATTATACATCTAATGACAACCCAATCCAGTCTGTTGATCATTACCCCCCCCAAATCAATCTGATTTTGACAGATGAGAACTGGTCCAATCTGGGCTTGGAAGCCTTGGAGTCTATCTGATGGAATCCAAAGCTCCAAACAAGCTTCTCAAATAATAATACTACTCCCATCAATCAAATTGGATCTATCTCAATCAAGAATGAAAACCAACCAGAACCCAACTCAGCTCCCAATTGTCCCGCTCTCAACCTCCTCCCCCTGATCATGAAACCGTTGCCTTCAAATCTTCCCCCACCGCTGTTGCCATCAATCATCCACAACCGCCATTGTAGTGACCAATTTGGGACACCATGTAAAGGGGAATTTTTTTTAAATTGTTTGATATACATTCTTTCATCCAACTTCCACCAAAAAAAAAAACTTTTTGTGTCTCTATGGCAACCCCTCCATATTTTGTTCTCTCATCTCCTCATTGTCCTAGTGGTCTAGGTAGGCCTCTCCAGGGCTTAAAAATCCCAGATACACTGTTCAACTCCTCCTCCTTGCACGCGCGCTCAGCCCAATTTCTGGTCAAACACGTGCAGGTGGCCATCCTCATCCTCATCAAATTTTCATCCACCTCCAACCTCATCATCCAATCCTCTTTTTCTGTGCAGATTTTCCAAGCGCCAGGCAGGCAAAAAGCTCATGGTGTCTGCCAAAAACGCCAATTATACCTTTCCATAATTGCTGGGAGTTGTTGGCAAGGTCAGTTGCCTTGAAACTTGCTGACACGCTTTGGCAATTGAATAGACGACCAGCCCTACTTTCCCATCATCAATAAAACCCTCTCTTTATCAGCTGTTTGACAAAGAGCATCAAGATTGCATATTCCAATCCCATCCTGATTGCCAACAGCGTGCGCATGCTGATTTGCACACCCAACGGACCAGAAAAGCCATTGCTTGCAGCTGTTGGTGTGATCACCTGTCACCCTCAAATCTCTCCTTCATTCAAACACTGCAAAGCAATCAACCCCCTCATCAACCTTTTCACTATGAAGAACCGCAAGCTGTCACTTGCAGCCTTTGGAGTTCTCAAAACCCGCCCCACAACTCATTCCTGTTCCCAATCATCCACCTATCCCGTATCCGCTCTGGCGGTTGTCACCGCGGTTTGCCGTCATGCGCCAATTACTACCATCTGCTACCACAACCGTTCATCTGCTATCATGTGGACGCTCATCTGCTGCCCATGGTCTGGTTTCCTTTTCCATTTTTTTATTTCATGCTTCATCTTGTCACTATGTTTGATTGTTTTCATCTATAATTAAAAAAAATTCTGCATCTCATTTTTAGTATCTCTTTTAAGTAGTCTACAGGGCTCTTGTTCACAAAAAGAGGGGCTCTCCCCTGCCTTTTTGCACCATGAATCAGCTGTCATTGATTAATCCATCCTATCATCATTTTCTGAATAATAAATCTGTAGGGCCCTTCCCATTGTCTGAGCATCTTTATCCTGGGTATATCTTTTGATTTCCCCTTGATCCTTTGAGCCTCCATACTCAATCCTTTGATACTTCCTCTGTGACCGGATACCTATCACCAACTAATAGCCTTGCTGGTTGAAGAAGAATTCATTTGGTTGAATTCTTGAGTGTTTTAAGCCACTCCGTTGATCCCTTTGTCCAACCTCTTTGGTCCTGATCATTCATTTGATTGTCTTTCCTGAAACCATCACGTTTGGCTGGGAGGTTTCTTTAAGTTTGAAACCTGGAGTGCTAGAACTCCCTTTCTTCCCTTAAAGTTGAATTCCGCCACGCTATTCTTGAGTCCCTCGAGAAGTTTTGGTTCATTCTTGTTTGAATTTGTTACTGCTTTGCTTCTGGAGCTTCATAGAACAAATTACGTTGTTTTCTACGTCCACCCACAGTTATCTGGTAAAATTCAAGCGCTTGATTGCAGAGATTTTGGCATGTTCATTGATAACCTGGAGGTTGGTTGGGATTGGGTTGATCTTTCCTAATTTTCTGCTGAAAACAAGATTTATTAGCTTGTGGGCCTTGTTACTTAAAACTGCATTGTTCCATTGAACTCTGAAAAAACTTTAAACTTATTTGTTCAAGTTTTTTCCCGCACCATCTTGCCTCAGATAGTGTTGGCTTCCATTGCTACCAAATATTTCCAAACTCATCCCTTCCATAGATTCCTCATTCATAAGTTTCTTGACCTTGATTCCAGTTACATTTAAATACTTTTGTAACTCTTAGGAGGGCAGCCTAAACAGCAAATTTCCCCTTCACAGAGCTGCCTCTGGTTCAGCAGAATTTGGAGTCTTGAATTTGGTCCCCCATGCCAGGATCAAACCAGAAACCTTGGGATTTACAGTCCCAATCACATTTGGAATCAACTTCAAAATCCAATCTCCTTTTCTTTTTTTTCTGTTTATCTTTTTCTCAGATCTGACAAGCCTCAGAACAAGAACTTAGGGTTCAAAGGGGTAAATGTTGAACGGTTCTTGCACTCCTAAAAAATGGAATTGAAGTGGATGGGGATAGTGAATTCAATATGGCCTACCAGTTACAATTATTTATCTCCTCTCATAAAGTCATGGAAGTGATTGAGTTGTTTGAAGTATTCAAAACCGATAACTGGATGCTCCTAAGGGAAGGAATGTTAGCTTATTGGGGGAAAATAGATGTAGCCTGATTTAATTTTCAGGACCTGGAAAATCTTGTAGCCCAGTGTATTTCCAATGATGGTGTCTCTCTAGCCTCTGAGCATCAGTATTTCAGAAATTCATGGGACCCAATCCAAAATTATCTAATCCAAAACAACCAAATCAATACAGTGGAAAAAGTTCAAGTGCTGTTTTTCCAGTCTTTTTTGGTAGCAGTGTAGGAAAGAATTAAGGATGCATTTGTCAAGTCTGGATCAATGATCACCACCAGGGATAATCAATTCAAGCTCCCTGATTTCCTTGTCCTTAGGAGTACTGTGGATGAAGTTATGAAAGGTCAAACTGCTTTAAATTTTGAGAAGCCTAGAACCACTGAGCCATTAGATGCTCCTTCTTTCAAAGAGTAAAACAATATCATGATTAAGATAGGCCTAAAGCAGATCCTCAGATCACCCAAGAACCTACTACCATGTAAAAAATCACCAAGATAAATCAAGCTTTTTAGAGCAAAATAAATCAAAAGATTTTCTCCCTTAATACTCCTAAAACCTCTACTTCTGTCCCTAAATCCACTCTGGTCTGCTACTACTGTCATAGGGAAGGTCATGGAACCAGACAATTCCTTGAACTCCAGAAGGACAAGGAGGAAAAGTTGGTGGAGCAGAAGGGGAACAATTTCTTTCTTCCTAAGAGTGCTCTTATCCATTTTGATTCATCTTTCCCTATTTGTCATGTGGTGGCCTCTTGCCAACCAACATCTCCTGTGAAGGCTGTTAGAATTATGGCCAGCAATTAGCTTAGGCAAATGAGCAGTATTTAAAGCAAAAGAAATGCTGGACACTGGGTGTCAATATTGTCTAATGAAGCTCTAACAATGGGGCAATATGTTGGATGAATTTGATTGGAATGATGAATGAATGGATGGAAAACAGCAGGGAGAAGAGCTCCTTAAGTACAAAAGATTGGCCTCTTGTGAGCCCATGATAAAACAAGCCAAATGGAAAATTTTCCGCCCCAAAAGAGCTCTACAGGCTCTACTGGCCTTGTTACTTGGTTTGGACTACATCAGCCCACATGGCATCAGTCCCTGTACCCTTACAACCAGCCTATTCCGGTTATTTCTGGTGTTTCCACCTCAAAGGGGCTGAACCAGCCCCTTAACTGTTCAATCCCCTTGGCTAATTGTCCATTACAACCAGCAATGATGACCTCATTGCCTTGTTTACAGGCTGTTTGCCTCATGCAGCCAGCCCCTGGCCCCTCAAATGGGCCAGGTGGGACCCAGGGCACACCTGGGTCCGGTCTCAGACTCACATGGGGGGGTGTGTGACCAGCAGACATGCTGTCCCCCCCCTCTTTCTCTCAAATCCCGGGTGGGGGCGGTCAAATCCCCTCACCAGGGGCCCTGGGGGTCAATACCCCCAGGGCATTGTCAAGTAAATTGGCCTGGGAGGTGATCAGGTCCCCCCAGGCCCATTGCTCCTCCCCCTTGGTAAAGGGGGGGGGGAGAGTGCCCCTGTCTTGCTTGGTCGCCTCAACCAATCAATGGTGGGGGGGTGATGAATTCCCCCCCACCTGCCGGTTGCTACCCTTGCGGCCGGCGCAGCCACCTCCTTGGGCAAGGGGGTGGTCAGGTCCCCCCTGCCCTGACCAACCGCACTGTAGCAGTTGGTCGCTGGCTGGTTCAACCCAGCCAGCTCGCCCCCATCCCCCTTGCGACGGCAAGCAAGGGGAGGGGGAGCAAGCCGGGGCCGCAAGCCTTGGCTCCGTGGCGCTGGTTGCCCAGCGCGACCAGCCAGGCCCGTGTGGGCCGTACTGAGGGACACAGGTGGCCCCAATGGGCCGCCCCAAGCCCAAATCGTAAGAATTACATACTTTGGTGGGCAAGCCCGTCTGGCCAAGTATGTCAATAATAAAGCTTGGGCCCTTTTATGCCCAAATAAGCCCATCTGGCTTGGGTGGCCCATCCACCCTGGCGGGCCGGTGAGGGCCCGTGTCCCAAAAGACCATAAAAACATGTTTTGGCGCCCAAATGCCCAAAACCAATAACACCCACATAGGCCCACGTGGCCCATGTGATGTCCAATTGGCCGTGGAGGCTCATTTTTGCATCCCATTTGGATTACACACTCCTATGCACATTACCTGAGTGAATCCGCATTTTAACAAAGGCATCCTTGGCTTATTTCAATTTTTGCTCCTCCTGTGGTACTCTTCAACTTTTGTACCCTCCAGCTATCTCCTCCTCCTAACTTGCTGGGGCCTATCAATTTGATCCAGGTAGGAAAAGACGTGAGGAACCTAAACCTCATAAATCTCATTCTTTGCCAACTTCAATTCTTTGAAAACTAGTTAAGCATCAATCCCCACCTGATCCTTGTTCCTCTGATGTAGAAGACATGGAGGTTGAAAAGGAGAAACTCATCAAAAGTTTTCCAGATCAATCTGATCCTCCTACTTCATCTAAATCACCTCAACCTTCTTATCCCATATTAGTTCCTGCATCACCTGAAGTTCCTCCCTCCACCCATCCCAAAGTTTGGTTTGAGAGGGGAATCACAAAGGATCACCCCAATGCTTTGGAAGGGATATTAACAAAAATTTCTGATCTTAAAATTCCTTATCTATTTTTGGCTGAACTCCTATCAATCTCTTCATCTGTTGCTGAAGGAATGAAGAAATGGGTCTCTTGTCAACATGTGGAGATTGGTCCTGAATAATTAAAGGTCTCCTCTGGCACTTTGATGGAGGAATCTGGAGGAAAAGGTCCTTCCTCAGATTCCAACCTTTAATCCTGTCCTCTTGGTTTTCTTCCTTGTTATCTTGGTGATTAAGCTAAAACTGTTTCTCCCATTGTGGATTCTGGATCTCAGCTCAACTTAATTTTGGATGCCATGGCCTGTAAGCTGAAACTCAGTCCTAGGTTCAGCTTAAATTCTGCCGTTTATGGGATAGGGAATCAATCTTGTGAATTGGTTGGTATTTCTGAAGCTTCCCCACTCAGAATTGTTCAAAATATTGTTGGAACCTGTCATTTTTAGATCACTTGTTTGGAAGGTCCAATGATCTTGGGTCAACCTTTCTTGATGTATTTTGGTGCTACCCTGATGTTTTCTGATCAAGGTGGGGGGAGAATTCTCCTCCCTGATGCTGATGGTTGAAAGATCAAAGTTCCTCTCTGTTCCTTGGATTGTGGTTTTTGGGAAAGGGATTTCCCTGGTCATCCTCCCAAATTGTCTTTGAAGGGAAAGCAGAAGGATAATTCTAATTCCTCTCATTTTTTATGGGAATAGTTGATCCTACTATTATTTCTGGTTCTTCTCAGACTCAGAATTCAACAAAAGGATCAAATCTCATCCCTCAGTCTTATTTTTATTTTTTTCTCATCATTCTCTCCTAATCTAGAAAGCACCAAAAATCAAAAACATTTTAAAATAGAAAATTCCAAAAAAAGCTCTTCTCTCTCTGGATCTGTTGTGTCTTCTTTTCCTTGTAATCTTAGGAACAATCAATATTCCCTCAGTTCTGGTTTGAATCTCCAAAATGATTATAAACTAGATCCTTATCTTGATTCTATTTTTGGTGGTTTTGGTATGGAGGAACATGGGCTCCGGTGGAGGCAATTTGGGGTAGAAGTAAGTCCCCCCTTTAATGCAAGGCCAGGGCAATCATCCACCATTGTTTTCAAAACCCTAACTTTTGCCACACATGTGAGCAACCTATTATGTAATGGTTCTAACTTTATGGAAAAATAAACCTTTGAGGATGTTGTGGAAAATTGGACATGGAAAATGTTGGAACTAGGTCTCAGTTTTTGTAATCAAGTCTCACTGGTCAACTCTTGGAGTAAACAAGAAATTCTCCCTTTTGCTACCAAGTATAAACCAGTTGCTAGAAAGGTCAAACCCATCAACCATTCTATGCGTCTCAACCTCAATCCTCCTCTTATGCATCCTCCCTTATCTTGCGATCCTTACGGGGTCTATCTCAATCTCTTACTGGTCCCTTTGTGCCCAATGGTTGTGTCAATGAAGAACATCTGAAGATTTTGAACTTTGGTCCAGATGGATGGCTTCTTCCTGATGAGTTAAATTTGATCAAAATAAATTATAAAATTAAGAAAAAGTGAGAAATAACAAAATATTATTACGGATTTGGATTTCCCCCCAAAAAATAAGGTAGGGTCACTCACTGACACCACCCTTGAACTGCAAATACTTAAATATTTAAATTAAATTCCAAGAAAATGAACCAAAACTAAAATACCAGTACAAATGATTTTTTGGCCATTTTACTATTTCATATTTATTCTCACATGTAGGTTTCACACCTAAAATTCACTTAGAATTGGAATGTTGGGTATAGTTTAGGAGTTACAGCCAGTTTTGTGTCCTGCCATAATTCCAACCCACAGCCCTGCACCCATACAGGGCAGGTTGCACGCATCCAACACTCAAAATGCAGGCACCTGTCAGGACACCTGTATTTAATATTCTTCTGGCCACTTTCATGCTTCAAGGTTAAGGGTTATTGTCTTCCCCACTTCCACATATTATTTTTCTCAGTACCACCTACCTCAGTCCTTGAGCATGACACAAAGAAAGCATGAAATCAATGGTGCAGTCCACTTACCACATCTGGCTTGCATAAAGACAGTCCAATCTTGGCAACTGACTCAGTATATACTTGCAAAACTTGAAGTGAGCTCTATACAGGTTGACAACCCATTCAAGCTTTGCTCTTCTACCCTGGGTATCATCAACCCTTGTACTTCCATTCTCAGTCACGCACTCACACTAGTTTTCACCCATGACTAGAAAGCTACATTAACTGTATATGTCACAAATCAACAATTCCCTTACCCTGCATGAGCTACATCTTCAAATTTGTATTGTCTTCAAATTTCATTCCTTCCTGTCTCATCCATCACATCCTTCTACACTCATATTCTATTGTCTTGCACCTATGCTACAACCTTGTAAACAACTTTACTTTTATTTTATTTTACCATTGTTTTCCTGTCATTCATTGCTTACTGCTCTCCAGCTGTAGATGGCCATCCACTGGGTTGTATATAGTTATCTTTGGATTACATTATAAAGGCTGTGTTTCCTGGCTGAATATTGTCTCCTCAGTTAGTTAATTTCATACATTCTCACATTTGCTAAATCCAGTCATTATATTGGGCTTGGATTTATTTCCTTTCCATGAGAACACTTCCCTCTTCTCCCTGTTTGTTGAGCCATCAAATCATAAGTTTGCACCTTGTAGTTAGCCTTGCTATCTTGCATTTTACCTTGTACTCAGTCTCTCCCTTTGCTCTCACAATCATCTATGATTTCCCTATAGTACATGGGGTGGTTGTGAGACAGTAAATTAAATAACTAAAATCCTCTATCATAGTTGCAAATCCATAAAAAATTCTTCTTTTACACTTTCACATACTTGCTCAACCAGGAACGCTGCCCTCACCCCTTAAAATGATGAGATTCATTGGGTAGGGAGACCCAGCGCTTCAATGGCCCAACAACCTTTAGATCCCTTTCCTTCTTCCAAATCTCCTTTGGTTGAAACTCTTTAAGATCCACTTTCTACTCAATGGGAATCTCTGGTGGATCTGCTTGGAGATATCAAAGACTCCAAAAATTCCTCAGATTGAACCTTGAATCATGGTAGATCAAGGGCTTGCAGTAGTGCTCCCAATACTAAAGCCTCAACCTTCCTCTCAACCATGATACATTCTCTCAATCAAAATGCCTTAAAATCTGGTACAAGTGGTCCTAGTTTCCATACTCCAGGCATGAAGCAGCCTGATTAATTTACAGGTGAATCTGCCCATAAGCTTAGATCCTACCTACAGTCCTGCAAAATCACCTCCTCAAATAATCCTAAAAACTTCCATTCCAATGAACCTAAAGTTATGTATGTTTCTTCCTTTCTAGGGGGAAGAGCCTTGCAGTGGTTCAAACCATATATTGAACAATTATCCAATACCAGTCCCACTTGTATCCTTAACAATTGGGACAGGTTTGAGAAACAACTTTTCACCCTGTTTGGCAACCCCAACAAAGTGCAAAACACAAAATAAAAACTTATAAATCTAGTTATGAAAGTAAATAGTACAGTTTCCATTTATATCTGTCATTTCAGAACCTTTCAGTCTTGCGTCCAATGAAACAAGGCAGCACTTTTTTATGACTTCTAAAAATGTTTACCAGCACGCCTAATCAAAGAGCTAGCATTTGGGGGACATAAGACAACCTCCCTTCAGCAGTTAGTCAACAGGGTGATTGAACTTGATAATGGATATCAAAAAAAGAACAGCTCTTGGTGAAAAAATTATGGATTGTCAACCTTGACTCCAAATGCAAAAAACTCTTTGAAGCAAAATTTGAGGAACCCAAAAAACTCCAAACCAAATACAACCTTGAACTCCAACCCAAAGGGAAAAGTTGTTTCCAAAACTCCATAATTCCTGGACAAGGAAACAGGGATGCTCTGGAACAAGGAGTGGCAAAGGAGGGAAAATGAGGGTTTATGTATGAATTGTGGAGGAAAACATAGTTTCAATATTTGTGAAAAGTGGCTAGTGCGTTAAGCGGCTAAACCTTCAAAAAATTAGCTTGTAGTTTTTCTAATACTTGCAAGGAAAACTAAACATTCCCTAAATTACAGCAATTCAATCTTTGCACTTGCAAGTCACTTTATGCTCCAATTTCAAGAATTGTGCCCTTCCATTCCAACTAAACTCCTTATTGTGTCTTACTCAATTCTGGATCTAATGTTCCTTTTATAAGTGTATGTCAGCTTGCTAGTTGACAAGAGAAAACTTTGAAAGTAGATTGAAAACAGAAAACAAATAATAAGATTAGGAAGAATGGTAAATTCATAAATATTATTTCAGAAATGGATTCCCCACCCAAAAATAGATAGGGTCACTGACTGACCCCACCCTTGAATTCCAACTCCTTACATTTTTAAATAATTTTAGAAGAAAAGACCATTAAACCATGGCACCACTATGGCACTTTATGGCCATTCTAATATTTCACACACAATGCCATGTGTAGCTTTCACACCTAAAATTTAGTCAGAATTGAGGTGTTGTGTATATTTTAGGAGTTACAGGCAGATTTGTGTTATGCCACAATTCCTTCGCCCAGCCCACATTCATATAGCAATGGTACAAACGCCTGAAACCCATTATGTTGGGGCATGTCAAGAAACCCGCATGCAAAATGACTGATGATGGATTCCCGCACGCAGCTGTCAAGCCTGCGCGCTTCAAAATCAGTCGTACTAATTCCAACAGCCAGGTACCGCAGGAACATGGTACAAATTGCATGCATACATCATGCATATGTAACAAGTTGACTGACGGATAGGGAGATGTTTAAAATCTGAGAAAATTGAATAAAAATATGAAAATCAAAACATTAAAGCAAATAAATTGTGAGAAACAATAATGAAGGTTCTCATGTAAATGGGATTACCAAATCTTCATGAACCATGAAAAACATCAAGAAGTCCACAAAAAAATTATTAAAAATTACCAACATGTGCAGAAGATGGTGTAAAATCTAACAATATCCACTCCTAACCATGCCACTCCACAGAACGTAATACAAAATAAGGAAATATTTCTGAACTATAAAAATAACAAATTAATAGTTAAATACCTTCTGACAATTATTTCACATGGAAATATGACACAGGCAAGGATAGCCAGCTGACAGAACCAATTCTACGTGCAAAACTAGCCCTGGCTGGCCTTCCAGCCTCAGAAAACAAGCACAACCCTCTCTACGTGCCCTGAGAAGGTCTTATTACCTTAGAAAAGTATATAAACAGCCCCTTTTAGATGGTTTAAACCCCAGTAATTTATAAGTAATCAATTGAGACCCCTTGCCATCCGTGATCAAGAGTTTATTCAAGATAAACAAGTTATTTATGGCCTCAGTCTGATAGTATAATTATTAATCCTAAACCCATTGTTAATTCCATTGAAGAGTATCAGCAATATCCCCAACAATTGTCCTGAGACCCTTTCAAACCGTGAATTTCCGCAAGTTTCTTGGAGTGTCTGCTTAAATTAGTAAGTTATCTCCTCCTTGCCTCCAGGAATAAGTTCTGTGAGTCAGCCTTTCCACCCAATCCCCTTGAGTAAACTCCTTTTGAGTAATCACTTAGGACCTCATTGTCCCAAGGTCTTTACATGGTTCAAAAGAGCCCCTTGAAGAGAGTTTGTTATCAAATACAGATCCCCTGTTTGCATAAACTGTGGTCCCTCTTTAAAAATATATTTAAATAAATTTAATCCAACCAAACCACTCAAACTTTGCACTTGCTTTTAAATCAACCATTTGAGCATTTTACGTAATTTTATTTTAATTATTATTATTCCAACATTAATATCTCTTGCTTTAGCTAAAGGACGGCAAAGTTGCTGGTATCATTAAGCTGACAGTGTATCTTTTCACTCTTCCAAAAATCTTATACTTTCCAAGATAGATATGTTTCCCATCTATTGAGTGAGTAGTGTGATAAATTTTTATCATCAGTTTTCAAAAAAGGCCAAATGGACCTTTGAATTTTCCCATTTCCCCAGCTTCTAATGGTATTTATTTGTCTTGGATATCTCCAGAATGGAAGACACCATCTAGGCCATGACTTTCTGGTTTAATTCAACCCAGATGTGAATTGGCAAGAAGGAGTAATCAACCTTCAAAACTTGCAACCCCAGGATTCTAACCTTTCTTTCAAACAAAAATTGAACAGCCTAATGACACTTTCATTGAGTTTGATGACACTTTTCCACCAGGAGATTTGCAAAATCCTGACCTCCATTCCCAATTTCCTCTTTGGATTTAGGATTTATTGCTTATTTTTCCAACATACCTCTTCCTTTTTTCTTCAAAGAGAAAGAGCGCCTACCATATGGTGTATTTTGAGCTCCCTAATCATTTTGCATTGTGCAAGCACTTAAAATCAGGTGCTCAAAGATGATGAGATTGAAGATCTAGAAATCATTTGAGACTCTTTACCTTTGGTTTATCATGATTGCACTGATTTCTTCCAGCTGTAAAAGCGGATAAACTTCCTCCTTCCCATTCTTATGATCACAGGCTTGAACTTCCAAGCCCACCTCTGGAATCAAGACCAGTATACTCTCTCCCAAAGAAATAATCAACTGCACTTCAAGAATAAATTGCGGAAAATGTATTGGAAGCATACCTTCAACAAAGAAATTTAAAGACTGGCTTGCCTTTACTATTTTTCCAAATGAAGACAGCAGCCTTTGCATTTGTGTTGACTACAGGAAGGGGAACCAGGTAACCCAGAAGAATTCCTATCCATTACCACCTATTTTGAACCTCCTTACTCTCTTCCATGGAGCTGCTTATTTCTTGAATTTAGACCTTGAAGGAGCCTATAACCTAATTTGCATTGCAAAGTTTCATGATTATTTGACCCCAATGAGAACACAGTTTGAAAGTTATGAGTATACCATCATGCCTTTTGGCCTCTGAAAATCTCCTTACACCTTTCAAAATTTTTTCAATGACATTTTTTCTTAACTTGTAGAGAAATACCTCATGGTGTATGTTGAAAACATACCTGTCTAGGCAAAAAATCTTCAGGATTACACTGGACATGTTCAAGAAGTGCTGCAGCAACATTTAAAGAATAAACTGTTTTCCAAAGCCTCTAAGTGAAAACTTCATACCCATTCTCTTCAACTTTTAGGTGTCATAGTCTTGAAGCAAGGGCTATTGATGTACACAGCCAAAATTCAGCTCATATTGAACTGGCACACACCTTCTCCAGTCAAATACCTTCAATTTTTCCTAGGTTTCATTAATTTTTACAGGAGGTTTATTGAGCATTATGCCAATAAAACCATGAAAGTTACTAACCTTCTTCAAAAAGACACTCATTTCTTTTTACAGAACAAGCTGCTTTGGAGTTCAAAGCTCTAAAGAAAGCTTTCACAACTTCTCCAATACTTGTTCAATTTAACAAGCTAGCTTGCAATATTGTGGAAGCAGTCGCAAGCAAATATCTGATTGCAGGTGTAATCTTGCATTTTTCTTCCTATTCCTCTCTCTTTCATCCCATAGAATTTGATTATTTAAAACTGCTTGCTGCAGAGCTTAACTATGGGATTCATGACAAGCAACTTCATTTCAATTTTTTTCTGCTTGAAGAAATTGCATTAATACCTTTTGCGTCTTATGGAAAACTTTGAGGTTTGAACTGATCACAATTATCTTAAATAATTCATGAGCTCAGAAATTCTTACACACACACAGGTATTTTGGTCTAAATACCTCTGCAATTTCAACTTTACAATCAAATAACACCCCAGGAAAAAAGTGGTACTCCTTGATGCCTTATTGTGTTGGGACAAGATTTCCCTGGGGGGGGGGAACCCTTGCAAATAAAAACCCTGAAAATGTCAGGAAAATCCTCTCTAATCAATCTGCCCGACTCAGTTTGATCATCACTCACCTTTGAAACACAGCTTCCAAACTTTTACAAGCTCAAATCAACAACCCCAAGCGTAAAAAACTTTGCAAGAGTGCAAATTTATTAGATATTGAATATAGTATTGAGGAAAAAAATGAATTAGCTTATAAAAAATGAATAGTAGGCCTTGATAATCCTTGCATTAAGTTAGATATCTTTGGGTCTTGGAATGATTTTCTGCTTGCTAGTCATCATGGTCAGGATAAAACCTACCAATTGATTGCCCAACACTTCTATTGGCCTGGTATGACGAAGGAAGTAAAAGACTATTTTAGTGCGTGCTATGATTGCAATTGTGACAAGTCCTGGAAGCACCAGAAGTATGGGCTGCTCCAGCCACTTCCAATTCCTCCTATTCCTTGGAACTTGTTGTCAATGGATTTTGTTAAAGAATGAATTAATCATGAATTGATTGTCATATAAACTGTTTCTACTGTTCCCTGTCACATGACTGACCCACTTACTGGAGGGGATCTTTAGGCAATTGTGAGTGCAAGGAAGAAAGCTAAGTGCAAGGAAAAGTGCAAGGTAGCAAGGTGCTAACTTCAAGATATGATTGACCGCAAGTAGCAAGAGGGATAGATTTTTTCCGCAGAGATGATAACAAGGCAAGGCCTGATTTGATGTTCTTTTCTTAGAAAAGCATAGAACTTATGAAATTAAATAACTGAGGAAACAATCTGCAGGCAAGGAGTGAGTCCTTATAAGGTAATCCGGAGTGACTAGGCTCAACCTGATTGAAAGTCTTCTACATCTAGAGATAGTGATGCAATGGATGAAAGGAAAGGAAAAGCAAGATGAAATTGAACAATGAAACATCTCCAGAGTCATAGCATGGGTGAAAGACAAGAGGACCATGCAAGTATGTACCCTAGTAAATGCAATGCATGAAGGAATGACATGAGATGACACTGAAAATGAAAAAAATTAGTAACAGAGGTGACAATGCAGGGAAGTGCATTAGTCCAAAGATGGAACTATACAATTGATTTGGTTTGATGATCCTGCAGGCTAAAAGAGTAGCATAACCAAGAATGGAAGTCCAAGGGCTGAGATACCCAAGGAGAGATGGAGCAATGTCCAAATGGATGTTTGACCAACTGCAAGGTGTTGCAGGTATAGACTGAGTTGCCAAGATTGGAAGGTTATTGCACAAGCCGGAGGTAGTAAGCAGATTGCACTATTGATGGTGTGTATTACTGTTTGTCACACTTAAGACTGAGGTAGATGGTACTGATGAGAAGGGTATATCAAGAAGTGAGGAAATAATAACTCTTAACTCTGGAGTGTGAAATTTGCCCGGGTATAAAGGCGCAAGCTACTGCAAGCATTTAGATGAATTCCCATCAAATCCAAGTCTAATACTTTCCTCAAAGAAGGTCCCTTATATATTTTTATTCAATAGTAAACTATTTAATAAGTGTTAATAACTAATATAATGTCATCATCTTTTTGCCGTTGCAACAACTGCGTTTTCCAAAGCAAGTTTTGTGTTCCCAGTACTGCTTCTTGTGGGGTTTGAAAATGAAAGCCATTTTAACTCCAAATGGTGGCTTGTTTGTTCACTATAAATGGCAAACTGTCAATGGAGGTATCTGAGGTGCAAAAAAGCAAAGGTAAAAGTTCAAGGATGGCTCCTTGGGTTAATTATCATATGCCAGCACTGCTGGAGACAAAGTTCCTTGGGGTGCAAACAGCAGGTGAGAAATTGAATAATGACTAAAATAATGAGGGGATGTTAATGAAATGAATTTGTTATAGTGTTACCATAGTTTTGAAAATATACTACTAATACACCACCAAAACCTCCACCTTACTTTGGATCTCCAATAGAGTTTGAGATGAACCAAGGGAAGAAGGTGCAAGGTGAAGAGCAAGTTGCAGGGATGGAAAAGTGGGAGGATAACAGGAAATGGAGGAAACACAATCATGAGGAACTGAAAGAAATAGTACTGAAGGAGAGAAAATTGGAAACAGGGGAGATGGGATGGAATGAAATGGAAGAGAGGGAATGTAAGGGAATGGAATGGAGGGCCAAGAAAAGGTTTCCAAGGTGCAGGTTGTGGTCCCGATTGAAACTGATGCAAGGCAGTTGAATGGAAAGATTGGCAAAGTTTTTTCAAGAGCTTGGAGGAAGAGGCCTCATGAGGTACTGATGAACAAAGACAAATGGAATGCCAGGCCAAAGAGGACTCGTATTGCAAAGTGCAAAGAGGTCTTCAAGGAGGAATTCGTCCCACAAGTGCGCTTGATGCAAAGGATGTCTAGCCTAATAAGAAATGAGGATTTGGAAGAGTTTAAGGAGATAGTGGAAGAATTAAACAAGAATAGGGAAAATGTGGAAGAAGAGGTAAAGAGAAATTTTTAACAAGTTTTATGACTTTTATTTTAATTTTTATTTGTTATACATAATTTTTTTTACTGTTTTAATTAAAGAGAGAATGACTGTTTGAAATAGAAGTAAATGAAATAACAAATGGATTTCCAAAGAATTTTGTGAGAAATTCATGGAAAGAGATAAGAACAGGAATGTGAAAGGATTGTAGAAAGAGGATTGAATAATTGAGGAGGGAATAGATGGAATGGGACGGCATGGGATTGGAATAAAAATGGAGTGGAATGGGAATGAAATGGAATTTCATATTGACAAGGTTTATGCTGTTACTTTTTGTGGAAGTCTCACACCAAGTTGGGAGAATTGAAAAGTTGATGGGCTGGTTCCCATGAGGTGCAATCTTTGTCAGACTGGAAGCCAGTCCATTTGAAAATTTATTGAAGCTTCCCTTTGCGTAACCTGGAATCCAGAATACTGCTTACTTCACACTCTAAGTGATCTTGAACATTTAGGGGTTCTGGAGGGGGATGAGCCTTGCCTGGGTATAATAATCAAGCCGGTTCTAGGAGAGAAACATGAAAGACTGGGTGGATACATTTCCATTTTGCAGGTAAGGAAAGTTTAAACGCATTAGGGGAGATGACTGATTCTACTTTAAACTGGCCAAGTTTCTTCTCAGAGAGTTTCCTGGTAGGACAAGTGCTGCAAATTTTGCAAGCATCAAGCCAAACCTGGTCTCCTACTGCAAAGGCTTGTGCCAAAGTTCAAAGTTGGTCTACTTGTTCATTTTAGTTTATTTTGCTGCTTTGAGGTTGGATTTGAGTTGCAATTGGAGAGATTGAATGAGAGTAAGGTAGTTGGTAGCGGGTTGAGAAGGTGCTACATGAATAGAATCAGAAGTTGGGTTTCTTCCATAAAGAGTTTGAAAGGGAAACTTCTTGGTTGAGGAATGAGTGGAGTTGTTGTATGCAAATTTTGCAAGAGCAAGCCATTGAAACCAATTGTCCTGTTGATAGTCAACGTAAATTCATAGATAATATTCAAGGGTCTGATTTACTCTTTTGGTTTTCCCATCTGTTTCTGGGTGGTCAGATGTTGATAAATCTTGAGTGATTTTCAAATGTTAACAAAGAGTGGTCTAAAAGCTTGAAACAAACAATGATCCAAAGTCACTAACTATGTTATCAGGGAGACCATGCTTTGGGAAGACATGTTCTATGAAGAGGTTAGCTAGTTCTTCTGAAGAGGCAGTTACAACAGGGTAATGAAACAAAGCCAGTTTTGATAATTGATCTAATACTACTAGAATAGCATGATAACCATTAGAAGGGGGTAATTGAGAAATTGAATCCATAGAAAACAAGTGCCTAGGAGTAGGTGGTATTGGAAGTGGCTGAAGCAGCCCATACTTCCAGTGATTCAAGGACTTGTTACAATTACAAATCATAGCATATGATAAAATATTCATTTACTTCTCTGATCATACCAGGCCAATAGAAGTCTCATGCAATCAATTTGTAGGTTTTATCCTGACCATAATTACCAGCAAGCGGAGAATAATGCCAAGACTCACAGATATCTAACTTAATGCAAGGATTATTGGGAACTAATATACAATCTTTATAAACTAAATAACCGTTTTCATCTATTCTGTAATCACTTGGTGGGTGAAATTTCATTCTTGAAAAGCTTGTTGCACTTGGGGATCACAAGTTGGGCTTGTTGAAGGTTGGAAGCTTTTTCTTGAAGTTGGGTGATGGTTGAGCTGAGTTGGGCAGATTGATTGGAAGAGAAAAGTGTCCTAACGTTGTGGTAGTCCAAACGTGTCCTATAGCCATCAGACTCACCTTTGGACTATAAAAACAGATCAAATTCTCAAAGTAACCGCAGAAATGGATTCTACATCACAAATAACCTATAGTCACTCAGCCAAAGTACCCCTCTATCCCTCATGGATTAGAAGATACAGTCCAACAAACCTCCAACTATGGCAAACTAATACTCAACCAGGTGTCACATCTCTGTGGAAGGAATAAAGACAGACTATGCAAACCCTCAATTACATACCAGTAACAGCTTATGCTCAGCACCAGAACCATACACCAACCTTGTCACCTCAGCCAGAATACAGCAATACAGATACAGGAGGTAGTGCAACTGGTTCAGCTCCTGTCACCTCACCCAGGATGCATTCAAAAACACCTACACAAGGCTATGCAGAAGTATACAGGACGGTATAGGCAGGAGGAAATGAAACTAGTATCAACCAGTTCCAAAAAAACAAGCAAATACACATATACCAGACTATGCAGAAGTATACAGGACAGTATAGGCAGGAGGGAGTAGAACCAGTCTCAACCAGTTCCAAACAAAAAAGCAAATACACATACACAAGACTATGCAGAAGTATACAGGACAGTATAGTTAGGAGGAAGTGAAACCAGTCTCAACCAGATCCAAACAAACAAGCAAATACACCTACACAAGGCAATGCAGAAGTATACAGGGCTACCCAGCAATACATGCAGGCAGCCAGAACCATGTAGTATCAAACGATCCCAGCACCACACACAAACGTATGTAGTCAGAAGCATGTGATACCAAAAAACCCACCAGTACAAGTACCACAGGGCTACCCAGCAATACATGAAGGAAGGTAGGACCATGCAGCAACAAACAAACCACCAGTAATGTACAGAAATACATGAAGGTAGAATCAATTAGCACCAAACAAACCACCAGTGGATGCACAGCAACACATGTAGGGAGAAAAAAGTAGCACCAGACCAACCACCAGTACTGCACAGGAATATATTGTATCTGCACTTCACAGGAGTTTATGCAGGGCTGTGCATGCATGAAACCCCTGTACCAGCTTTTTCCAACCAGCAGAATTGCCTCAGTTTCATACAGTGTCTTTTGTCCAACCAGCAGAACTGCCTCAGTTTCATGCAGTGTCTTTTTTCCAACCAGCAGAATTGCCTCAGTTTCATGCAATCTCTTTTTCCAACCAGCTAAAATGTCTCATGTGCCTGTATCCCACTGTAACAGGGGAAGCCCCAGGGTACCCTCAGGGGCAGCCCTGAGAATCCCCTGAGGACCAGATTTTCTATTTAAGGAGGGCCTCTCTGCCCTATCCAGGTTGTATCACATCCATCCACCTCTATGCCATCTGGCCCATCCACCAGATCATCCCCCACTCACCACTCCTCAGATATCAGGCCCTGTGGCCCATCTACTCATCAGTAGTCATCAGTTGTACCTACCCAGATAAATATTAGTAGTGAATCAGTTATAAAAAAGGAAACAAGAAATCAGGAACCAAGTTATTACCCATATTTAATCAATCAAACCATCCAACAGGTGCTTGAATAAGGGTTCTTCTGTGAACTAAATATTAAGCACCATATTAAAGAAACCCCACCCATTAGTAAATAAATAACCCTTACAAAGAAAGAGAGCACAAAAAAAGAAACTACCAACCTTTCCTCTACCCAGCCCCCCTGTGGGTAAAACATCCTTGGGTCCTCTCCTGAACCATTGCTTTGATAAACCCTTGAACCCTTTAATATTGGGATATTGGTTCAAATCAAACATATCTGATCAATAAATAACCAATAACACAATCCATCTGGTCTATTATTCAAAAACCCACCAATAACAATTCATAAATAATCTAGGTCTGATCTGAGACCGATTTTAAGTCTCAAAGAAACCAGCCATTAATTTAAATAAATTATTGTGCAGACTTACTATAGTACTAGAAGGGCAGGCAATTCAAAACCACTCTTAGTATATACTAATACTCCAAAGGAGTTAAAGTAATACAAAATTCCCCTTCAAGGACTGCCAGCAAGCTATTTGCTACTTTATTTATATAATCCCACAGGAGTCTCTACAATTGGTGTCCCAACAGTGGCATGTTTTCTTTTAGATTTGATTAGCTAGTAAAACAATATTGGTGGAATATTAGCCTCAAGAATTAACTCAAAATTCAAAAGACAGAAAGAAGAAACCCATACCAGATAATTGAATACCTCAAGGACCAACTCAGAGGGATTGAAGATAATAACCAAGAAGCCTAATCTTCAATAATCAGGATGGAGAAAGAACTGCTAGAAAAAACCAAAATAACCAGTGGATCCCAGGATAAACTAGAGGAAGACCAGGAAAGAAGTCAGAATCAGCCAGACCCTGGAGTAGAAGCAATGGTGAACCTTTTGAACATTACCAAACTCATAAACCCAATGCTTGAAGAAAAAACAGCACAGGGAATTCCAGAAACCCCATACACCCAACTAAGAACCAGATTTCAGACCCAACCCCAAGATCAGAATATGGAAAAATCCCAGCAGAAACCATTGAAGAATAAACAAACCCCTCCATAAGCCCAGGACTGAATATATATCCCCAAGCTAGAGAAGAAGGAAGAAAAGCTCCTAGGAGCCAATATACTGAAAGAACCCCAGCCAGAAGACCATTCCAGGATAACTCAATAATAAACAATGATGACCAAAATGGGGTATTATTAGATGGAAAGAAAGTGAACCTTGAATTTGATGGGAAAGAAGTAAAAAGGTTTATTAAAAGAGTAGAGAAACTGCCAAGAAACCAGAAGGTAGGAGGGTGGAAATATCCCTACAGTTACCTTTTCTAGTACAAGGCAAGAAGATCAGGGAATCTATTGAAGATATGGAAGGACATGAATATGGGGACTGGGACCTCTTGAAGAAGGAATTGAAAAGGAAATGGGGCACAGCTACCCCCCATAGAAGGTTCAATGAGGAATCCATGCCAAGGCTGCTCAGGCATACTCAAGAGCAGGGTGGCATCAAGACTAAAAAGGACTTCAAAAAAATTTGAAGTTATTTGGAGATGGTTATTTATTTTATCAGAATGGGTTATGACAACACCAACTGGGAAAGTGGAGAAAACCTCTGGAAAGCTTTCTCCACTGACCTTAGGAGGGAAGTTAACATAGAATTGGCCCATGCAGGAAGAATCAAGATTGCAAGAAATGGCAGATAACTTCCACCAGATTTGGAGACCTTGAAGGAATTTGTGGAAATGACCTTGGCCTTATGGGATGTGGATGAAGAAGAAATCCCTAAACCTATCATCAAGAACTTAGTGGAGACCAAGAAAGAAGTCAAGTTTCAGCAACTGGGAGTAGATGAGCTCTTAAAAATAAAGGAAGAAATTGCAAAACTCACTGTGGATTTGAAACAGAAGCAGGCACCTCCTCACCTTGATAGAATCAACCAAGGGATGTCACAAAGCTACAGACCCTCATCTCCCAGTGCAGGACCCAGATGGCCAATCAGATGTTACTATTGCAAGGATGAACTCCATACCCAATTCAACTGTCCAGACTTGACAGAAGACATAAAGGCCAGGAGGGTGTTCAAACAAGGACCCAACTATTACTTTCCAAACAGAGAACCCATACCTTATAGCCAGCAGGAAAGTTTCAGAGATCAGGTCAAGAAATTCTCAGAGGCTCAACAAGTCCCAAAATTGGAGGAACCCCAGAAGCAGGAGGAACCAACCAATTTTTCAGCATTCTTGAAGACTGGAAATTGGGAAGCCTGGACAGACACCAGAGGTAAATATGAAGGAATCTCAAGTTCAATGGGGAATGAGAAGATCAAAAAGGTTGGCTGGAAATCCACCAGAGAAGGATAACACCCAGGAGGCACCAGTAGTAGACCAGGGAACTCCAGCTCCAACCAAAGAAATAGCCTCAGAACCAAGGAAGAGAAAGACAAGCTATCCGGGAGCATGGTTCAAAATGGATCAAGATTGTGAAGATGAAGAAGAACCCCCCAAAGGACCTTACAGTGAACCTGAAACTGAACCTGTGAAGAAGAACCCAGTAAAATCAGAACCAGTGGATACTCAGGAAGGAACCAAAATGGAAGAAAGTTTGAAGAAGAAGATATTAAAGCAGAACTTTAACCTTACCTTGGAGGAGCTGCTTTCAGTTTCACCAAATTTTTTCCAGAAGTTAAAAGATATGACCCCTGAAGGAACCTTGGATTGGAATAAAGCCCCTAAATCAACAACCAGCAAAAATAGTACAAAGATCAATGGATTTCAACACCACTTTGAAGATTATTCAGATGATGAATTCCCATGCTCCATAGGCAACAACCTCACCTATGCTTTTCCATTGGGATTCATTGATATTTGGATCAAAGGAAAAAGCATCAAGGCCCTGGTGGATACTGGTGCTGAATTGAATGTCATAACAGAACATTTGGCAATTCAGACAGGCTTGGTATCCAGAGAATTGTTCATGAAGTTTACAGGAATTGGAGGCCACTGTACTCCACTAATTGGATTGGCTGAGAGAACAGTATTTGAAATCACACCTGGGGAACCAAAGTCTGCCCACTTCTTCATAGCTAAAGGATCAATTCACACAGTACTTGGAAGACCATTCTTGGTGGATCATAAATTCAGACTGGAGCTATCCAAGCTTAAAGGGGAAGTCTTGAGCTATGAGATAGCAGAAGGGGAAAGATTATGCATCCCAATTTGTCCACCAGACCAAGCAGGATGGCAGGTCACACCACCTAGGAGACCAATGGGGATGAACAGTATTACAGAAAACTTAGAGGAAGAAGAAGCCTGGCACAGTGGACAGAACATACCAGAAATACACCCTGAAGGCTTACCAGACCACTGGGAAACTGACATCATCACCCCTGAAGTGCCAGCAGAAAGAGGATGGGAGTGTCAAAACCTCTTATCCTCATCTCAACTTATTCCCTTTTTAACTTGTCTGCGCACTCATCCGCGCCTTCTCTTCTCAACCTGTCAGCGCGTCTTCTCAACCTACCTGCGCCTCACCTGCGCCCTCAGTCGCGGCCTCTCGACTCCACCCAACTACCCTCCCGGAATCATCCGGGGGCCTTGAGGGCCTCTTTGCTTCCTGCGCCTTCTTTTCCCAGCTGTTCTTTTTCCTTTGGTTGTGTTCTTTTCTTTTGGTTCTCTTTTCTTGTTCGTTGTCTGTCTCATTTTCTTCGACCTCTATTTTCATGATCCTCTTTCCTCAATTCAATCTCTCCAACTCAATTACCGCCTTTCATCCTCAAACACCCGCCTCACAAGCTCTCAACTCAAACTGCCTCATTGTCATTCCAGACTCATCCATTGTGATTTTCTCACTGCTCTTTGTCTAGTGTCTGGTATGATTTCCTCAACCTCTCATGTCTTCTGTTTTCTTTCATTTTTCTTTTACTTCTTTGTCTCCCAACTGAAACCACTGGTGTACAGATTGTGTCATGTCCCTTCAGGTCTACATCTTTCTTGCTCAATAAAATTCAGTTGACACGGTTAAAAGCCGAATCGCACGACTCACTAACCTACAACCAAGATCATGGAGGGACCTGGCACCTCGGACGGATTTCAACAAATTATGCTGAAAGCCGCACTAAAAGCCGTACCCAATCTCACCAACAAAAACTATTTGATATGGAAAGATAAATCTCCATCCTCTTTGAACTCAAAGGAATCAAATCTCTTCTGGATGACGATGCCAAATCTCTCAGCTCTTCCGACGATCTTGAAACCCGCTTTATCATTCTTTTTAAAATCAACTCCACTACTCATAACAACGTTGTAAACCAAGATAACATTAATTCCGCCAAAACTCTCTGGAAGACAATCAAGGAACGGTTCGCGTCTTCTCAAACCGCAAAGCAAGCCAGAATTTTTAACAACTTCTTATATCTCCCTTTCAAATCCAAGGCAATCTCATCCTTCATCACTGATATCAAATTTTCTCTCAAAAAGATGGTCGACGTTGGTATCGAACTTCCCACAGACATTTTAGCCTATCTCGTACTTTTCAAATTTCCTACTTCTCTCCATTCTCTTCGACAACAGATAATGCACTCTGACAAAGAGGTGTCCGTTGATCTCGTTCTCAACCACCTCACCCAACTGGAAAACAAATCAAAATCAAAACTTACCGATGGACCTGTAAGAGAAACCTCCCTAGTGTCTAATAAACCAAAAGCCTCTGCTGCAAAAGTTCTTTGCTGCAAGAAGGGTTACCATAACCCCAGCGTCACTGATCATCCTGAAGAACAATGCTGGCATAAAAACAAACACCTCGCTCCAGATTGGTGGAAAGAAGCTCAGGAGAGATGGAGAGCCCAAAAGCAATCCAAAAATCCCAAAGTCGCGCATTACCTCGCCCTTCTTTCTACGTGGATCAGCAAAGTCAATGCCGATCACCGAATCATTCTCAACTCAGGGGCTTCGTGCCACATGTTTAACTCTACTGAATACTTCACTGCCCTTACTGAATGCAACAAAGGACATATAAGCACTGGAAAAGACGGCGCAACTCTTCCTATCAAAGGAAAAGGAGATGTTATTCTAACGTGGAAACACTCCCAAATCCGTCTCTCTAACTGCTTATTTGTCCCTGATCTGGTTATTAACCTCATCAGTCCTGGCATCCTAATCTCCAAAAAAAATTGCTCCCTTTATGCTCAAAGCAATTCCTTCAAGGTTCTTCTTTCTGAAACTCTCGCCTTTGAAGGATTCATTTGCGAAAATCTCTTTGTTCTTAATCTTCCTTCTTCCATTGGCAACTCCTCCAAAATCAGCTACCTAACCCAAAAGACCTGGGATAACGACAAATTGCTCTACCTCCATCAATCGCTAGGTCATGCCAGTCCTCACCAATTAAAGAATTTTCTACCCAGTATTCCCAACTCCCTAATCGAAGGATTTCAATGTCCCAATTGCGCTTTTTCCAAAATCACCAAATCCTCCTTTACTAAGAAGGCTACTCCAGCCTTGAAACCCTTCGAAAAATTACACGTCGACCTCATGGGACCGATCAACCCAGAATCCCGCAATGGGATGAGGTACATCATGACTATTGTTGACAGCTGCTCTGGCTACCTATCAGCTATTCCTCTTAGAAATAAATCTGACGCCTCTCTTAATTTGCTATCCATTCTCAGATTCAAAAAGCAAAAACGCGGTTGCTTTCCCTCCACCATCTGTTCTGACGGTGGAGGGGAATTTATGTTGAATGAGCTTCAATCTTTCTTTGAAGAAAATGCCATTCAACACATCGTCGCCAAACCCTACCATCATGAACATAACGGCCGAGTCAAGCATGCCAATTGTACAATAGCCAAAGCCATTAGAACGAACCTCCGCTCGTCAAAACTTCCTCAACTGTTATGGGCTGAAATTTCTAAAGCCACGACTCTCATGCTCAACCAAATTCCGAAATTCCCGAATCAGAAATCTCCTTATGAAATCTTCACCAACAATTCTCTACCTATGGATTTCTTCCATCCTTTAGGCTCCAAAATAGTGTACCTAAATATGAATCTTTTGCGTGGAAATAAATTCGCCAATCGAGGACTCAAGGGAACTCTCATTGGCTTCAATCCTGATCTGCTCTCTTACCGCATTCTCAAACCCGACAACTCGATCATATCCTCCAAACACATTAAAATCATCAAATCTGATCCTTATCCCGACTCTAACAACGAATCACCTGCTGACATCTCCCTCAATATTGATTTTCCTCTCTCACAAAGCCGATCACTCCATTCCGATTCTGATTCTTCCTCCTCAGCCAACAATCTTGAGTCTCAATCATCTCTTGAAGTTGCTGACAAACTAGCTCCCACCAGACTGCTTTGCAATCAATCCCTGCTGAGACCTCCTGATTGTTATGGCTATCATCATTACTTTGTCCCCAAGTCCTACGAACAGGCAAAGAATTTTCGTGACTCTAAAAACTGGGAAGCCTCAATGGATGTCGAGTTAAGCGGTATAGAAAACCTTGAAGTATGGGACGATTACGACGGCCCAGAACCTGCCAATCCTCTCAACACGACTTGGGTCTACCGCATCAAAGATAATTGCCACGGAGACCCACTCGTTTATAAAAGCCGTTTGTGCGTGCAAGGGTTTAATCAAGTCTACAGTCTTGATTACCAGGATACATTCTCTCCAACGGGCAAAGCCGCCTCCCTCAGAATAGCCCTTCTGTTTGGTCTTTTTCATGCGCTTCCTATCTCCCAATTTGATGTGAAAAGTGCATTTCTGCACGCTCCTCTCAAGGAAGAAGTTATCATCAAGACCCCAAAGGGATGTCCTAGAACCTCAAAATACCTCAAGTTGAAGAAGTCTCTTTACGGACTTAAGCAAGCCCCACTCAATTGGTTCAACACACTCACGCAATGGCTCTCTTGCCAGGGATTCCACAAATCTTCGAGCGACCCCTGTCTCTATTTAAATCCATCACATAAATCGATCATTTTCTTTCACGTCGACGACCTCATTCTGGTTGGTCTTGGCAACAAATTCAAAGAGAATTTTCTCCAACAATTTCCAAATTCCAGCGCTCACAAACCCAACACTATCCTAGGAATGAAGTATTCTTGGGAGAAAAACAAGATCTTCCTCTCGCAGCCAAAGCACATTGAGCACAGACTTGAAGAACTCAATCTAAGCAACTGTCATCCCTTGTCAATTCCTCTGACTGCTCACCTTAATCTTTGGCCCTCGACTGATGAAGAGCACGACGAGTTCAAAGCTCTCAATATCAATTATCGTTCCGCCGTGTTCCTCATGAACTACATCGCCTGCCTTACTCGCCCTGACATCAGCTACGCTGTTTCGAGTCTAGCTCAATTCTGCAAACGACCAGGAATCAATCATTGGAGAGAAGTTAAGCGCTGTTGGAAGTATTTGAAGGCAACCAAGCAACTCACCCTCATACTCGAAGTGAAACACCCTGATACCCAACTGCATTGTTATAGCAACGCAACCTGGAACGACGACCTTGAAACAAGACACTCGCAATCCGGTCATGTCTCTCTACTATTCGGATCGCCCATTTCCTGGAGCAGTTATTGCCAGCAAAATGTCACCCACTCCACTACCAAAGTGGAGCTCAATCCTCTCGTGGACTTGTTTCTCAAGGCAATCTGGATGAGAGGGCTCATCTCTGAAATGTGGGCCAAGCCCATCCAACCCAGTCTACACTACATAGACAATAAGGGGCTCAATGATAAACTGAAGAAGTTTGGGTGCAACTCCAAGACCCGTCACATAGACATCAAAACCAAAGGCATCCGCAAAGAACTGAAGGAAAAAAATCTTACGATCAAACTAATCTCATCCTTGGATATGATCGCCAATGGTTTAACTAAGGCCCTGCCCAAAGTCGCTCTTGCAAAACTTCTTCAAGTAATCGATCCTCAGTTCACACTTTGAAATCCTACCAGCCACGGGGGGTGTCAAAACCTCTTATCCTCATCTCAACTTATTCCCTTTTTAACTTGTCTGCGCACTCATCCGCGCCTTCTCTTCTCAACCTGTCAGCGCGTCTTCTCAACCTACCTGCGCCTCACCTGCGCCCTCAGTTGCGGCCTCTCGACTCCACCCAACTACTCTCCCGGAATCATCCAGGGGCCTTGAGGGCCTCTTTGCTTCCTGCGCGTTCTTTTCCCAGCTGTTCTTTTTCCTTTGGTTGTGTTCTTTTCTTTTGGTTCTCTTTTCTTGTTTGTCGTCTGTCTCATTTCCTTCGACCTCTATTTTCATGATCCTCTTTCCTCAATTCAATCTCTCCAACTCAATTACCGCCTTTCATCCTCAAACACCCGCCTCACAAGCTCTCAACTCAAACTGCCTCATTGTCATTCCAGACTCATCCATTGTGATTTTCTCACTGCTCTTTGTCTAGTGTCTGGTATGATTTCCTCAACCTCTCATGTCTTCTGTTTTCTTTCATTTTTCTTTTACTTCTTTGTCTCCCAACTGAAACCACTGGTGTACAGATTGTGTCATGTCCCTTCAGGTCTACATCTTTCTTGCTCAATAAAATTCAGTTGACAGGGAGGAAGATTTGAAAAGGCAGGAGGCTGAAGAAAGCTTGGAAACATTTCAACAAGTATTTGGAGGATTCTGGACCAATCTTGAATACATGGAAGGAACCAATTGGGAAGAATTACCTGGAGCAGGATTGGACAACTCAGAATTCATAGAGCTTCTCAACAATCAGTTGGCCAATACCTTACTTTACCAAGGGGACTGGCTTCCTCATTATGGACACATCCCTTGGGTAGTTAGAACCAGCCTTTATCATGGAGAGGAATGGGCCAGATTATGGATCTCAAACTTGATCAATATGTATAAGGTCACCCCATTTGAGGTCTGGTGGTCAGGCCAATTGGATGAGTAGGTTTGATTTTCATTTATATGTTGATGCAGCAGTAAGCCTTCAGTTTCCTTTGAAGAGCTGAGTGAATGGGTGGGCAATTTTCATTTTTTTCATTCTCACTGTACAACATATGGTATCTATAAGAAAAGGAAAGCAAAAAAAAGAGGTTCAGTACTTTATCATGGCTCATCCCCCTTTATTTCAAAAAAAAAAACAAGTAAAAAAAAAAGAAAGAACTCACTGATGATTACCCTAACTGATGAAGTCTCCTCTCAACATCAAGATCACAAAAAAAAAGATATTCATGGCAAATATATATAAATATATATATTATAATACAAATATATATATATACCTATAAGTGATCAAAAAAAAAAGTTATTCATTGGAAATATATATTTATATTATACAAACATAGGCATTTATATATTTATCATACAAAAATATTTATTTAGTTATAAATATGTACAAATATATATATATATATCTCATCATGATAGGACATATACATAAACCTAAAAGAAACGGCAAAAAAACCCTAAAAAAAATTAATAATAATAATAATAACCTTTTGTTAGTATTTATTTCCCTAAAAAAAGAGAAAGCTCAAAAGAGGAGGACGCAGGACTACAAACCCAACTGGGCCCCCCTAAGCACAAAAAAAAACGGTCCCACAACAATCAAAAAAAAAGGGTAGCTACCAGCCTCGGAAAGTTCACCTATGGAGGTTTCAACAACAACGGAAAGGGTCAGCATCTGCCCTAGCGACAAAAAAAAAGGGGGGGAAGAGGAAAGGAAGAACTTACCAACGCGACGACCAGGGGAAAGGGAAGCTACCGGTTTGGAAGGGAAGAAATTGCGGAGCCCCTCCACCTATCAATTTTGCAAAAACAACAACGACAAGGGGGGTCAGAAGCTGCCCTAGCAATGAGACGGAAAAAAGGGGAAGGGACTCACCAAAGAGACAACGAGAATGTTTTTTGTGGATGGAGGGGGGGAAGAAGACGCTTGTTGGCCCTCCTTAAATTGGAATTGAGGGGAGGGGAGAGACCTTGCTCCAACCGCCATCTGCCCCAGATCAAAGTAACTCAATGACCTCAGATGAGTGCAGGTGGCAAAAGCAACCCTCACAGCAATAGCCGCTTGCGAGCGACCCAGAACATCATAGAAGAAAGAGGAAGAAAGAAAACGAACAAGAAGCAGGGGGGGGGGGGGGATGTTGAACCTCCTATCAATCCAACACCAATTGGGGAATCGCCCACCCTACATGGGTGCGACCAGCTAGTCCCCCTTTCTCCCTCTTGAATCACACGCACCAGTGGTCAAACCTACATCGATCAAAAAAAAAAATTATGAGATTAGTTAAAATACCAACCCAAACATTCGATCAATCAATTTGAACTTTACCCTATACACCGCTGCATTGACTAATACAAAACAATGAGATTAATTAAAAAAAAAAAAAAAAAAAAAAAAAAAAAAAAAAAAAAAAAAAAAAACATCGGCCAATGGATCAATGTGAAGCCTACCTTACACCGCGTGCATCTACCAATAAAAAAGAAGATGAGATTGATTGAATCCAAGCGGCAATATGGAATCGTTGCTGCGACAAAACCTCCACGATTGGACCTTTTTTTCCCAGCTTTCCTTGAATCATGCCAGTCGTTGGAACCTACCTGCATCAATCAAAGAAAATGAGATTCATTTTAAACAAAAGACCAAACAAAAAATATTTGATCGATCAATTGGAAACCTACCCTACAACCAGCCTGCAGAAAGGTCGCCAATCTTTCCAAGATTAATGAAAAAGGAACATAAAAACACTCACGCGGTCCTTTGCATGACCCGTCAAATGAAGAGGGGGTCACCTGAACAAAGCCTGTTGCGTGCATTCAATCAGACCGCGCGAGCAGTCGTTGAAAGGAGAATACAGGGATGGAAGAATGAACAAGTGACTTACCAAAAAGTCAAGCACCTCACGGCTGTACCCATCACAATTGAACATTGGGTGACCGCAAGATTGACATTAATCAAGGATCAAAACTGGACTCCTAGCAATTGCTCGCGATGACCCCGGGCCCCTATTTTTTTGAATGCCTGCGTTGAATTTAGGAGAGGAGCTGTTGTCAAGATCTAGATACATATGAAAAACAAATCAAATCAAGCCACAAGTGTGGCGTCAGCATGAGTATTTGGTTGGGCATTGAGTCATGAGAAAAATCAATACAGAATAAACATAGCAAAGAGAACAAATACCGAAAAGGAGAAACAGAAACAAGGACCAACCAATGAAAGCCTGAAGGCTGTATTCAAATCAAAAAGCCTCGCCCCTGTACGTTGTCGTGTAATTTGGAATACTTGCAAATGATTTATATCATCTGGTTGCGGGAATTACAGGCCAACTCTAAGCCGCAAAATAGACTACCGCGCGTGGTAGTGCCCATCCTCGTACGACCACCCCGGGTACCTCGCGCGCCCCTTCTTTCGCAAACTTCCCGCGCACCTCGCGCGCCCCCATCCGCTTGTTGAAAGCAACCCCCAACCGCCCGCGACCAAAACCCGCGCGCATCCGAAAGAAAAAGAGACACACCGCCATTGAGACTGAATCAAGCGGGAGTTATAAAAAAATATACAAAAAAATACAAAAAAATATAAATAACAAGGCTCCTAAGCAAGAGCCTAAACTGCTAAATCTATCATTACAAGGCAATCAGAAGAACAAGACTCCTAAGCATGAGTCTAAACTTCAAATACCAAAAAAAATAAAAAATGATAATAATAAAAATAAAAAATAACAAAAAAATAAAAAATGATAAATAAAAATAATAAATAAATAAAATAAATAAATAAAATGAATAAATAAAATGAATGAATGAATAAAAAAATAAAAGAATGAAATAGTGAAAAATATACTTTTATTAAGAGGATTATTCCTGTAAAAAGAATTCAACCCAAAGAGAACAGAGAACACTAGGAAGAAGGAGGGACCTGAAGACATCAAGACTGGCTTAAACTCAAAATTGGACCCAATTAAATATTTCAAGATGTGTGAAGGTGACAAGTAAACAAGGACCAATTAATCTTGAGTTAGAACTTTATGAATAAAGGTTTCATAGTAGGCATAAAGGGGAAAGGAATCTATCAAGTATGAATAGATGCAAACAGGGAAACCTGGATAAAATTGGAAGACTTGGGAAGAATCTTTCTTTGGCCATGAAGTACCCTAGTAGATGGAGAAGGGAACAGAAGATTGAAGGTTAGACAAGAGGTAATCAGAAGAGAATTTTGCTTTGGCCATGAAGTACCATAATGGATGGAGAAGGGAAAAGAAGATTGATTTCTTTGAAGAAGTAGAATTGAGATGTATGCACAACCTGTCTTTTCCCAGGGAAACCCATCTATGAATATATATATATATATATATGTGCATAGGAAGAATGGAAAGGATATAATTATACTAGTTTTAATTGCTACATTGGAAGAATCAAGAAATAGATAAGAGGAGAAGATTTAGAGATAGGCCAGCAAGATTGCAACACAACCAACTGGATCACTAGACTCCTCTGGACCTTTTTTTTTATTCTACATGTGATTATTAGTTTTTTATTGATTTATATCAAGATCAATACCAAGAAGAAGAAGAAGAAGAACTAGAAGAAGAAGAAGAAAGATAGGATGTGGAGTCTGATGTCTATGGACAGGAATGCTGTGGACAACATTAAGTCTGGGGGGGATGTGGTAGTCCAAACCTGTCCTATAGCCATCATACTAAATTTTTTACTATAACAACAGCTCAAACCCTCAAAATAACCTCGGATATAGATTCTAAATCACAAATAACCTATAGTCACTCAGCAAAAGTACCCCTCTATCCCTCATGGATTAGAAGTGACAGTCCAACAAACCTCCAACTGTGGCAAACTCATACTCAACCAGGTTTCACATTTCTGTGGAAGGCATAAAGACAGACCTTGCAAACCCTCAAGTACATACCAGTAACAGCTTACCCTCAACACCAGAACCATACACCAACCCTGTAACCTCAGCCAGAACACAGCAATACAGATACAGGAGGTAGTGCAACTGGTTCAGCTCCTGTCACCTCACCCAGGATGCATTCAAAAACACCTACACAAGGCTATGCAGAAGTATACCAGACAGTATAGGCAGGAGGAAATGAAACAAGTCTCAAACAGTTCCAAACAAACAAGAAAATACACATACACCAGACTATGCAGAAGTATACAGGACAGTATAGGCAGGAGGAAGTAGAACCAGTCTCAACCAGTTACAAACAAACAAGCAAATACACATACACAAGAATATGCAGAAGTATACAGGACAGTATAGGTAGGTGGAAGTGAAACCAGTCTCAACCAGATCCAAACAAACAAGCAAATACACATACACAAGGCAATGAAGAAGTACACAGGGCCAACCAGAAATACATGCAGGCAGCCAGAACTCTGTATTATCAAACAATCCCAGCACCACACACAAACTTATGTAGTCAGAAGCATGTGATACCCAACAACCCACCAGTACAAGTACCACAGGGCTACCCAGCAATACATGAAGGAAGGTAGGACCATGCAGAAACAAACAAACCACCAGTAATGTACAGAAAAACATAAAGGTAGAATCAATTAGCACCAAAAAAAACACCAGTGGATGCACAGCAACACATGTAGGAAGTATCAAGTAGCACCAGACCAACCATTAGTACTGCACAGGAATACATTGTATCTGCACTTCACAGGAGTTTATGCAGGGCTGTGCATGCATGAAACCCCTGTACCAGCTTTTTCCAACCAGAAGAAATGCCTCAGTTTCATGCAGTGTCTTTTGTCCAACCAGCAGAATTGCCTTAGTTTCATGCAGTGTCTTTTGTCCAACCAGCTAAAACTTCTCATGTACCTGTATACCACTGTAGTAGGGGAAGCCCTGAGCATCCCCTGAGGACCAGATTTTCTATTTAAGGAGGGCCTCTCTTCCCTATCCAGGTTGTATCACATCCATCCACCTCTATGCAATCTGGCCCATCCACCAGATCATTCCACACTCACCACTCCTGAGATATCAGGCCCTCTGGCCCATCTACCCATCAGTAGTCATCTGCAGTACCTACCCAGATAAATATTAGTAGTGAATCAGTTATAAAAAAGGAAACAAGAAATCAGGAACCAAGTTATTACCCATATTTAATCAATTAAAACATCCAACAGGTGCCTGAATAAGGGTTCTTCTGTGACCTAAATATTCAGCACCACGTTAGAGAAACTCCACCCATTAGTAAGTAAATAAACCTTACAAAGAAAGAGAGCACAACAAAAGAAACTACCAACCTTTCCTCTACCCAGCCCCCCTTTGGGTAAACCAATTTTTGGGTCCTCTCCTGAACCATCCCTTTGCTAAACCCTTGAACCCTTTAATATTGGGATATTGGTTCAAATCAAACATATCTGATCAATAAATAACCAATAACACAATCCATCTGGTCTATTCCTCAACAAACCCTACCAATAATAATTAATAACTAATCTAGGTCTGATCTGAGACCTATTTTAAGTCTGAAAGAAACCAGCCATTAATTTAAATTAATTATTGTGCAGACTTACTATAGTACTAGAAGGGCAGGCAATTCAAAACCACTCTTAGTATATAATAATACTATAAAGGAGTAAAAGTAATACTAAATTCTCCTTCAAGAACTTCCAGCAAGCTGTTTGCTACTTTATTTATATAATCCCACAGGAGGCTCTACAATTTTCCAGGATTGTTGTCTGAAAAGGTGCTCCCCCCCCTGGGTAAACATCATCCCAATGTGATAAAAAATCAGGAAAAACTGCTTGTTTCCCAGGGAAGTGGATGATTTTAAATTTGAACTCAGAGAGGTATTTGGTTGATTGCGCATGTCTGTGTGTGAGGAATTTTGAGCCCAGACAAAAATTAAGTGAATTATGATCAGTAAGAACCTCAAAAGGCTCTACAAGGCCCAAAAGGTATGAACACCATTTTTTCATGAAATAAAAAATCACAAGAATTTCCTTGTCATGAATCTCATAGTTAACCTCTGCAGCAAGAAACTTGAAATAATCAAAAACAATGGGATGAAAGAGATTCAAAGGAGAGGAAAACTGCAAGATTACTCCTGCAACCACACATTTTCTTGAGTCTGTTTCCATGATAGTGAAAGCTAGCTTGTTGAAGTGAGCAAGTATTGGAGCAGTGGTAAAATCATTTTTCAGAGCTTTGAACTCCAAAGCCCCTTTTTCTGTAAACGTAAAATGAGTGTCTTTTTGAAGAATTTTAGTAAGCTTCACTGTCTTCTTGGCATAGTTCTTCAATAAACCTCCTGTAAAAATTACTGAAACCAAGAAAAAATTGAAGAGATTTAACAGAAGAAGGTGCGGTCCAGTCCAATATGCATTGGCTCTTGGCTTGGTCCATGGCAAGTCCCTGCTGCAAAACTATTACACCTAAAAATTGCAGGGATTGAGTATGAAATTTTCCCTTAGAGGCTTTCACAAGCAGGTTATTCTTTCAAAGTTGCTGCAGCACCTCTTGCACATGAGCAACGTGCTCCTCAAGAGTTTCTGAGTAGACAAGTATATCATCAAGATATAACACAAGGTATTTCTCTAAAAGGTTGGTAAAAAAATCATTAACAAAATTTTGAAGAGTGGAAGGAGCGTTGCAGGGGCCAAAAGGCATGAAAGTATGCTCATAGCTGCCAAAATGGGTTCAAATTGTGGTAAGGTACTCATGACCCTTTGCAGTGTGAATCAAGTTATAGGCACCTAAAAGGTCTGAGTAAAGAAATAAGCAGCTTTGTGGAAGAGAGTGAGGAGGTGTGACATAGGCAGTACTGGGTAGGCATCCTTCCAGGTTACCTTGTTCAGTTTCCCATAGTTTCCGCAAAGGAAAAATCCACCGTCTTTCTTTGGAAAAAATATGATGGGCAAGCTGGTGTTTGAATTGCTAGGTTGAAGAAATCCTTTTGATAAATTTTCTGCAATGTATTCTTGAAGCATGGTTGATTCTTGCTTTGGGAGAGAGTTGAATGAACCAGGTGCCAGAGGTGGGCCAGTAAGTTCAATTTTGTGATCATATGAATGGGATGGAGCAAGTTTATCAGCTTTAAAAACTGAAAGGACTTCAGCAAAGTCATGATCAACCGTAGGTTAAGAATCACAAATGATTTCTAATTCTTTGATCTCATCATTGTCTTCTAACACAGTTTTCAAAGTATTTGAAAAATGCAAGAAGATTAAGGAGCTCAAAAAACACATTTTGGTAGGCGCCTGTTTCTCTTTGAAGAAACAAGAAAGAGGTAAATTGGAAAAATAAGCAATTTTATAATTATGGCCAGAAATTAGCTTAGGCAAATGAGCAGTATTTAAAGAAAAAGAAATGCTGGAAACCTTGTGTCAATAATTGCTAATGGGCTCTCACAATGGGGCTATACGTCAGATAATATTGTTGTTGAATTTGATTGGATGTTGAATGGATTATGGAAAACAGCATGGAGAAGAACTCCTTAAGTACAAAAGATTGGAACCTTGTGAGCCCATGATACAACAAGCCAAAGGGCAAATTTTCCGCCCCAAAAGAGCTCTACAGCCTCTACAGGCCTTGTTACTTGGTTTTGTCTACATCAGCCCGCATGGCATCAGTCCCTGTACCCTTACAACCAGCCTATTCTGGTAATTTCTGGTGTTTCCACCGTAATGGGGCTGAACCAGCCCCTTAGCTGTTCAAAACCCTGGCCAGTTTTCTGTTAAAACCGGCCCTGTTACCTCACATGCTGGCTGGTTGCCTCATGCAACCAGCCCCTGGCCATACAAATGGCCAGGTGGGACCCAGGACACACCTGGGTCCGGTCTAAGACACACATGGGGGGGGAGTCGTAACCAGCGGACATGCCGCCCCCCCATCTTTCTCTCAAATCCCTGGAGGGGGCAGTCAAATCCCCCTACTAGGGGCCCTGGAGATTGATAACCCCAGGGCCTCGTCAAGGTAGGTGGGCTGGGGGGTGGTCAAATCCCCTCCAGGCCCATTGCTCCTCCCTCTTGGTAAAGGGGGGGGGGGGAGAGCGCCCCTTTCAATGGTGGAGGGGTGGTCAATTCCCCCCCACTGCTTGTCGCCTTGCTGCAATCGGCCCAGCAATCACATTTGGTGGGTGGGTTATGAGGTACCCCCCACCCTGACCGGTTGCCTCTTGCAACCTGTTGCTGGCTGGTTCAACCCAGCCAGCTCTCCTCCTCCCCCTTGCAATGGCAAGCAAAGGGAGGGGGAGGAGCTGGGGCCATTGGCCCCAGCTCTGCGGCTCCAAGAGCTGGCCACCACCCAGTGCAGCAGCCGCGACCGGGACGGGGGGACTCCATTTTGAGTCCCTCAGCCCCTTCAACAGCTCGCGCAGGCTGTTGGGCCCCATAAACGGGACAAAGGCAAAAACAGCGGCCTCAAGTGGGCGGCGACACGGCAGCGGCCCCAAATGGGCTGCAACAGGGGCGGTGGCCCCAATGGGCCGCCCCAAGCTTGAACAGTGAGTTTAACTTACTTTCGCGGGCCGGCCCGTCTGGTCAAGTATGTCCAAAATAAAACTTGGGCCCAATTATGCCCATACAAGCCCATCTGGCTGTATTTGCCCATATACCCCACCGTGCCTGTTAGGGCCTGTGTACCAATAGGCCTGTTTCACGCGTTTTGAGGCCAGTTTCCCCAAATCTGTGACATCCACAAAGGCAAATATGGTCTGTGTGTGTTTCCAATGGGCCGCAGAGGCCCACATGTGCATCCCATTTGGATTACACTCATATGTAGCACACGGGTAAGTCATACATATTTTAACAAGAAATAACTCCTAAACCTGAAGAGGGAACTTGGGAATGGAAGTCAGGATATTGCAAATCTCCTGGCAGAAAAGTGTCATCCAACTCAATAAAAGTGTCGGGTAGGCTGTTTAATTCCTGGTTGGCAGAAGGGTTAGTTTTCTGGGGGTGCAAGGTGCAAAGGTTGATTACTCCTTCTTGCCAATTCACATCCGGATTCCAGTAGACCAGGAAGTCATGGCCCAGATTGGTATTTTCCATTCCAGGGATATCCAAGACTAAAAAATCCAATTCAAAGCTGGCGTAATTGGAAAATGTGAATGTCCATTTTGCCTTACGGGTAACCCAATGAGATGGTTTGTTAGCAGTCATGCCTCACACTTAGGAATTATTGTCTTCATCACTTTGACATGTCCTCTCCTCAGTACCATCTACTTCAGTCTATAAGCATGACACAAATAAAGCACAACATCAATGGTGCAATCTGCTACTTCCTCTGGCTTGCGTTGACCTTCCAATCTCGGTGACCAACTCAGTATATACTTGCGAAATTTGCGGTTAACTCCATACCAGTCGGCCATCCATTATGAGATCCAATCTCTTTCCCTGGCCAATCAACAGCCAAGGACTTCCATCTTTGGTCACGCACTGTTTGTTAGTTCGCATCTACGTCTAACTAATCCATCATTAAAGTACAGTTTGCAGTTGGACTAGCCCTTACCCTGCATACACTATTACTTCCCATTCACATTAACTTCAATGTCATTTGCTCCTGTCCCAATTCATCATACATTTGTGCACTCAGATTATTTTGTCTTGCACTTATGCCATGACCTTGGATATGGTTGTACTACTGCTTTATTTCCTATCCCGTTCCTGTCATTCATTGCCTCACCGCCTTCAACTGTAGTAAGCTCATCACCAGGCTGTATCTAGTCACTTTGGATTAACTTATAAGGGCTACCCCCTTGCCTGATGATTGTCTCCTCAGTTAGTTAATTTCATACGTTCTTGCATTTTGCTACAATCTAGTTATCACATTGGACTCAGGTTGAGTTTCCTTCCTCGGAACACATTCCATTCCTCTCGCCGTTTGTCAAGTGGCATAACTAAGTTTGCACTTTGCAACTGAGTCTTGCTATTTGCACTTGCCCTTGCACTCAGCATTCCTTTGCGCTCACAATCATCTAAGAATTGCCCTATACTACGTGGGGTGGTTGTGTGACAGTAAATTAACTAAATTAACTCATCTATTGTAGCTTGCCAACCTATAGTAGACTTCTTCTTCTCAATGTCACGTACTTGCTCAACCAGGAACGCTTCCCTTGCCCCTTACAAGGATGATATCCATTGGGTAGGGAGAACCAGTGCTCCTTGGGCCCAACAACCCTTAGATCCCGTCCCTTCTTCTAAATTGCCATCTGTTGAACCCCTCAATGATCCTTGGACTCCTCCACGGGATGTTCCAACAGACCCTCTTGCGGAATTCACAGATTCCAACTATTCTTCCAATGAAACCTCAACTTGTGGTAGACCAGGGGTTCGCACTACTTCTCCCAAGCCCAATGCCCCCACCCTGCTTTCAACATTGATCCAGGCCCTCACTCATGGTGCCCAGCAATCTAGTCCAAGTACTCCTAGTTTTCGCACTCCAGGAATGAAAAAACCCAATCAGTTTACGGGAGAACACCCTCATAAGCTTAGATTCTACCTACAGTCTTGTAAAATCATCTTTTCAAAAGACTCCAACAATTTCCCTTCCAATAGGCATAAAGCTATGTATGCTTTGTCCTTCTTAGGAGGTAGAGCCTTGCAGTGGTTTGAACCGTCCCTCAAACTTTTGTTCAATGACAGTCCAACGTGTATTCTCAACAACTGGGAAAGGTTCAAGCAACAACTGTTCACCCTGTTTGGCAACCCCAATGAAGTTTGAAACACCAAATACAAACTTAATAGTCTAGTTATGAAGTAAAATAGTAGAGCTTCCGTTTATATTTCTCACTTTTGAACCTTGCAGTCTTGCATCGAGTGGAACAAGGCCACTCTTCTATTCCATTTCCAAAAGGGTATACCGGCACGCTGATTGAACAGCTTGCAGTTGGGGGGCATAAGACAACCTCGCTCCAGCAGCTAATCAATCGAGTGATTGAGCTTGATAATGGCTATCACGACAAGAATTGCTCTTGGCAAAATGACCATGGACCGTCCACCTTGGCTCCAAGGGTGGACGACTCCTCAAAGCAAAACACAAGGAAACAAAACAATTCAAACCAACCCCAACTATGAACTTCAACTCAAAAGGGAAAACCATCACCAAAACTGTTGAACCTATATTTCTAGATAAGAATGAAAACCAACAACTACATACAGATTTGTTAGAGGTGCGGTGAAGAGAGAGAACAATGAAGATGAGAGTATCCATACCCAGCTATCACAATGTCAGAATCTGGAGCTATGAGATTAGAAAGACTCTGCTAGACTACCACCTCTGATGATACGTATTACCTCTAAAGTAGCGCACAGATATGTTAGACAAAGGAAAGAAAAGGCCGTGTTTTTTGAGAAAGAGATTGCACCAAATTACCATGAGTTACAGATGGAGGGCCGTTATTCTTGGATGTGCTGGATTGTTGAGCTTTTGATTCAGGCTGATTGATCTTCTGAAGCACTTCTATGTAGGGATCAAAAAGAAGAAAATCAACAAATCCCCTTCCTCTGGTTCCTTGGACTCCTCCCCTAAATACTCCTTGCATTGCGCCGGGAAGGTGATGAATATTGGATAGGTTTTTATGCATACGCCCAGATCGCGCGTCTTAGAGGGCAACCAAACCACGCAACTTAGCAGGCAGAGAGATAATAATAAAAAAAGAAACAATAATATAAAAGAATGATAGGAAACAAATATAGGACAGGACACTGATGTGTCAATGTATCAACATCCCCAACATCCCCCCGGAATTCGGTGTTGATCACTGAAAGCAATTTTGATTGAGTAGATTGAGCATGGTTTTATTTGTAGGCTTGGATAGTGCGTTGGCTACCATGTCCCCCGAGCTAATGAGGTGGACAAATAACCCGCCATTCGCGTGTTGACTGCGGAGCCACTTAAGTTTCATGTCGATGTGCTTTGTCTTTGAGTTGGACCCAAAGTGCTTGATTTTGTCCAGTAAGCCTTTGTTGTCAATGAGAAAGGTTGTAGGCTCTTGAGGCTTTTTACAAACTTCCTCCACGACTGAACGGATCCATAGTGCCTCCTGCGCACTGTCAGTGAGGGCATTCAACTCAGCTTCTGTAGTAGATAAGGTGATGTTTGTTTTCTTTTGACTTTTCCATGCAATGGGACAACCCAGCCATGACACCAGGAAGCCTGATTGCAAGAGTCGCGTATCCGGGTTGTCCGCCCAAGTGGCATCTGAATAGACCTGGAGTGGATGATTGACTTTTCTTGGATGAAGTGTGAGTTCGAGGTGGGTGGTGCCGGCTAGATACTTCCAGACATGGAGGACCTCTCTCCAATGAGAGAGACCGGGCCTTTGATTGAACCTCAATAGCAGAGACGCAGCTGGGGACAGGTCCGGACGAGTTCTGCATGAAAGATGGTTGAGAATACCCGTAAATTGTCAAAAGTTGATTTTCAGCTTGCTAAACTCTTCGCAGTCTTTATCCGTGGCTTGTTTCAATCCTAAACCGGGCGTAAGAGGCATCCCAACGGGTTGAAAAGATGTCGGATCCAACTCCTCGAGAGTGTCAGCGATCAGAGAAGATTGATTCAGACCTAATTTCCCTTCAGTCAACCTGACACTCATTCCCAGCACCATATCCAGTTCATGAGCTGAGGACCGTGGAAAATGCTCTAAAAATAGCTTTTCAAAATAATCCAACCCTCCTACCACCACCAGATCATCTACATGAAAAAAAAGAGACAAACACTTGAGATGGTGAATGTACAAGCAGGGATCCGAGTCTGACTTGCGATAGCCAATGGACTCTAACCAGGTTGTCAAGGTTTTGAACCAGTTTGCCGGTGCTTGTCTTAAACCGTACAAGGACTTCTTCAATTTCAGGAAACAAGACTTGTGAACACATCCTTCTGGCTTCAGGATGTATATGTCTTCATCTAAGGGGGCAAATAAGAATGCGGCCTTGACATCAAATTGTCTTATCTTCAGCCCACAACTGATTCCATGGGTCAGCAAGATGAGTAGAGAGGTGAACTTCCCTGTGGGGGCAAACGTTTCTCCGAAGTTGATTCCTGGAGTTTGCAAGTTTCCCATGATACACAGCCTAGATTTTTTTTGTTCAGGAGCTAAGGCAGTGGCAGTTTTCAATTTATCAACCCACATTGTTCTAAGAAAATGATCAGGAATTTCATTGCAATCCTTCCAGACGTCTTGACTTTCAATGTCCTTTAATTTGCTGATGCGTGAATCTTTCCAGTAAAATGGATCCTTTTTTGTGCTGTTGAGATGTGAATACTGAATTGGCTTGACTTTCTCTGTTCTTTCTCGTAGATTTTATCTGTTTGTTGACATGGAGTCTGGCCTATTTGCTGTTGGCAGCGTCGCGAAATGGGGTTCAGGCTGAATGGTGGTGTCAGCAGAATCATCAGCTTCAGACGGAGCTTCCTCAAGATGATGAATGGACACTTCCAAGCCCTCAGATAACCTTTTGTTTGGAGAAGAGGTTTGAGTCACCTCTCCTGGAGAGATCCCCTGATCTTCTTCTTCTACTGCGAATTCGGCATCGCTGGTGGACGGAGTAAAACAAGTATCATAGTCTAGAATCTTAATGCTCTTCGTGTCAACAACCCTATTATCTTGTGTAAGAATTTTATAAGAAAGCAACTCCTCATTATAACCTATTATCCTCCCAAATGCTCCTCAAGGTTCTAGCTTTGTCGACGAGGGCCTATCACCAAAAATATAGGTTACAGGATTACCAATGGGATGGAAATAACTTAACTTGATGTTCCTCCCCTTGAACTGTTTGTATGGCAATTCCTTGGATCTGTAGATGGGAATTGATTAATAAGAAGAACGCAAGCTTTAATTATTATATTCCAGTATTTGCTGGATAGTTTTGAGTCAAAGAGAGTCGTTCAAAGAGACTCAAGAATTGTTTGGTTGTATCTCTCAGCTAATCCGTTCTTCTCGGGAGTGTAAGGATTGGAAAATCTTTGCTTGATGTTGTTCGCTTGGAAAAAGGCCCTCATAGACTCATTGAAAAATTCTGTTCCCCTATCTGAGTGTAAGATCATTGGAAGTTAGCCAAAACGTTTCAATTCTGTATTTATCAGAAACTGGAGAGTAGACCCGGTTTGACTCTTGTCTTTAATTGGAATGGCGGCTACAAATCTCATACAGCTGTCTACAATTGGTAGTATGTAGGAGTTGTGTGAAATGCTTCTCGGTTTGATTGGACCTATCAAGTCACAGTGTAACTCTTGAAACGGTCTATTGGCACGCATATGTTTTGAGGTGAAAGACGCTCAAGTAATTTTTCTGACCGCGCATACCATACACTCCTTGGGTTTAGATACCTTGATACCAAGCTTCTGCCTGATTCAATGATAACTGATGTGACCCAGAGATTTGTGAAGAATCTCTTCTTGACTTAAATGAGAGATGTGGTTAGATGACTCTTGAAAAAGATGAAAGATAGGTATATTGCATTCATAATACCCTACAGCCTCCCAGATTCCTTTCTTTAATATTACCTTGTCTACAAGAAATACGACAGAGAATCCTTCCAAAAATAACAACCATAGTGAAATTAGATTCACTGTCAAACTCGGCGCATACAACACATCGGATAAAATCACTCTATACCCCTCCTCATCAGTTACTGAAACGGTTCCTTTTCCGGAATACTTGAGACTGTCCATCCCAGAGCTGGTAGAGATTAACCCGCACTGTGATCTGTCTAGATGATCAAAAAAAGTTTCATCAAACACCATATGTGCAGACAAACCTGAGTCAAGAAAAAAGGGTCGGTTAAGCAGAGACTGTGAGAAGGTGGAATGAAATGATCTAACACCCGTTGCGGAACCAGTGGATTCATTGGCTTCCGACTTCTTCTTCTTTTTTGGGAAGCTTGGTTTAAGCTGTGGGTAGAGCTTCCAACAACAACCTTTGGGGTGAGCGGCCATAGGATTGTGCCAGTTGTCTTTGCATGGTTTGATCTCTTTGTTATAAAACAAGACTGAGTTGACGTCTTCTTTTTTATTCTCGCTGGTCAAAACATTTCCCAGGGACCGTTTGTTGTGGTAGAGTCTGAGATGGTCTAGAACATGATCTGGAGTAACTTTCTTATTGGAGTGGGTAATCTGTTGTACAACTGTATCCATTGAGGAGGGCAATTTTTCCAAAATAAGATAGGCTATGATGTTGGATGGAAGATCTATTCCTACTTTGTGAAGTCGTGAGATTGCAGTTTTTGTGTCAGTTATGAAACCCAAAACATTCGAAGCGGAGAAAGGAGTCCTGAGGAATTGTTTAAAGATTCTTGCTTGGTTTGAGGCGTGATTTGATGCAAAATATTCATTGATACTCGTCCATATAAGATGAGCTTCTTTTTTGTTTTTGGGATTTATGATGTTGGCTTGGACCAAGGTGTCTAGTTTGGAGGTAAGAATGGTTCTAATCCGCACGTTTTCCATATGACTTAGTCCAATGGGATTTCCTGTAGAGTCTAATCTTTTCCTGGTAAGTTTTTTGTAGAGATCTTCTTGTAGGTCCATCATATTCACCACTCGATTGCGCCAGATAGAAAAATTATCCATGGTGAGAAGAGGAATGGCTTTGATGGCAGTTTTAAGGATAGTCGCTGACAAGGATTTGGACATGCGGGTTGTATGGTTGAGGCTGTGTCACGTTATTGCGTTCAACTGTTAATTGTGTTGAACCTATATTTCTAGATAAGAATGAAAACCAACAACTACATACAGATTTGTTAGAGGTGCGGTGAAGAGAGAGAACAATGAAGATGAGAGTATCCATACCCAGCTATCACAATGTCAGAATCTGGAGCTATGAGATTAAAAAGCCTCTGCTAGACTACCACCTCTGATGATACATATTACCTCTAAAGTAGCGCACAGAGATGTTAGACAAAGGAAAGAAAAGGCCGTGTTTGTTGAGAAAGAGATTGCACCAAATTACCATGAGTTACAAATGGAGGGCTGTTCTTCTTGGATGTGCTGGATTGTTGAGCTGTTGATTCAGGCTGATTGATCTTCCGGAGCACTTCTATGTAGGGATCAAAAAGAAGAAAATTGACGAATCCCCTTCCTCTGGTTCCTTGGACTCCTCCCCTAAATACTCCTTGCATTGCGCCGGGAAGGTGATGAATATTGGATAGGTTTTTATGCATACGCCCAGATCGCGCGTCTTAGAGGACAACCAAACCGCGCAACTTAGCAGGCAGAGAGATAATAATAAAAAAAAGAAACAATAATATAAAAGAATGATAGGAAACAAATATAGGACAGGACACTGATGTGTCAATGTATCAACATCCCCAACAGAAACTCCGAAGTTCTTGGACAAAGAAACCGGGATGCTACGGAACAAGGAACGGCTACAAAGGGAGAAGAATGGGCTGTGTATGTATTGTGGAGGAAAACATGATGTCAACAGTTGTGCAAAGCATTTAGCGCGTGAAGCGGCTAAGCATTCAAAAAATTAGCTTTTAGTTTTTCTGAAACATGCAAGGAAAACTGAAAATTATCTAAATTACCGTGAGTAAATCTTTGCACTTGCCAGTCACTAGGTGCTCCTAGTTCAAGATTTATCCTATTCCATTCTGAAAACACTCCTTATTGAGTCTTACTTGACTCCGGCGCTAATGTTTCCTTCATCAGTGCATCTTTTGCCACTTCCAAAAATCTTACGCGTTCTGAGATAGATAAATTTCCTATCTATTTAGTAAGTAGTGCAACTGAACCGTCTTATTGGATCTCCCAAAAGGCAAAATGGACCTTTGCATTCTCCAATTTCCCCAGCTTCAAATGGGATTTATTTGTCGTGGCTATACCTGGTGTGGTGGACCATTTTGGACACCCTTGAAAAAAAAAAAAACTTATCCAACCGCGCGCGCCCCAATCTCCTGTCTGCCGCGCTTCCTGATCTCTTATCCAACCACCGCGCGTCCTAATCTTTTATCCGACCGCGCGCGTCCCAATCTCCTGTCCGCCGCGCGAGTCCCAATCTCCTGTCCCCCGCGCGTCCCAATCTCTTATCCAACTGCCGTGTGGCACTCATCAATGACTTACTGAATCCATCCGGACCGCACCCCCAAGCATTTGTCCAATCCTTGGATCTGTCAATCTCCCATCTCACTCAATCTATCAGTTGTGAATCTCAAGCCTGTTGGGATTTACTCAACCACCTCAAGCTGATCTCCTATCCGCCCATGCGCTCTCTCACGAACTTCATCCATCACCTTCCCTGGGACTCTCCCACCCACTTCCGCCTTTGGACAAGGGGTGGAGAGTGTTGACTACCGCCCGCAGACATCCGCGGCGGTCAAGTTCATTTTCCTTTCCCACCCCGTTCTGCCTTTGGACGAGGGGTGGGTGATTCCGGTATTGTCACGCGAGCCCATCCACAGACGGACGCAAGTGACCGCATGATTTTCTTTCCTTTTCTGCTCTATTTGTAGAATCCATTGTACATAGTCTAACAGGGCCTCCTGCCCATATAAGGAGGGGCTCTCCCCTGCCTTTTGAATGAATAAAGGGAATCATCCAGCATGAAATCAGCACACCCTTGATCCTTGCCTCCATACTCAACCCTTGATCCTTGAGCCTCCATACTCAACCCTTGATCCTTGAGCCTCCATACTCAAACCCTTGATCCTTGATCCTTATCACCAACCAATAGCCTTGCTGGTTGAAGAAAAATTCTGTCTGTTGGAATTTTTGAGTGTGTTATACCACTCCTTGATCCCTTTCTCTGACCATTCTGGTCCTGATCCTTGATCATCTTTCTGGAGCCAATCACAATTGATTGAAGAGGTCTTATTAAGCTTAAGACCTGGAGTGTTTTACCTCCCCTTATCTTCTTTGGAGTTGCATTCTTCCAGCCTACTCTTGAGTCCCTTGAGAAGTGTTGAGGTTATCCTTGCTTCAAATCAGTTACTGTTTGCTTTAGAGCTTCTTAAACATTGTGCTTTGTCTTGTACAGCCACCCTCAGTTATCTGGTACCCTTCAAGCGCTTGATTGCAGAGAGTTGGGCAGTTTCATTGAAAAACTGGAGGGTGCTTGGGTTTGAGTTGATCATCCCCAATCTTCTGCTGATGACCAGAGTTATTAGCTTGTGGGCGTTGTTTACATACAACAGCTTTTGTTCCTTGAACTCTAATCAGAATTTAACTTCTTTTATTCAGGTTTTTCCCTGCATAATCTTGTCTCAGATAGTCCTGTTCCATTGCTACCAAACTATTGTCATCTTTATCCTCTACTCCTTGATTCCTCATTTACCAGGTTCTGGACCTTGATCTTGGTTACATTTAAATATTTTTGTAACACTCAGGAGGGCAGCCTAAACAGCACCTTCCCCCTCCACAGAACTTCCATGGCCTACCACCGTTTGGAGTCTTACATTTGGTCCCCGGGGCCAGAATCAAACCAGCAACCTTGGGATTTACAGTCCCAACTTGAAGAATCAACTCCGAAATCCAATCCAATTTTTTTTCTTTTCTTTCTTTTTTTGTTTGTTCTTTTTTCAGATCTGATCCGTGGAGGCAACTTGGTCCAGAAGTAAGTCCTCCCAATTGTGCACCATCTGGGAAAGATCCTTGTTGTTTTTGTGAAACTCTACTCTTGCCACACTTGTGAGCCACCTTGGAACTCTGCTTGTTTGGATCTCTTAGGAACCCTTCAACATGGAATCTGCTGGATCCTCCTCATCCATTTGGGCCAAGATGGTCAAAATCAAACCTCAGAACAAAAATTTAGGCTTCAATGGGACCAATGTTGAACAATTCCTGGACTCCTATGAGATGGCTGCTGAAGTGGATGGTGCCAGTGAACATGATATGGCTTATCAGTTACAATTTTTTATCTCTTCTGACAAAGGTATGGAGGTTATCAAAATGTTTGAGGGATTCAAAACTCATAACTGGAGGCTCCTGAAGGAGGCTATGTTGGCCTATTGGGTAAAAATAGATGTAGCCAGATTTACTTTGCAAGACTTGGATGCCCTGGTTTCTCAATGGATCTCAAATGGTGGTATCTCCTCAGCCTCTGACCATCAAGCTTTCAGAAAATCTTGGGACCCTAACCAGTCCTATCTTATTTGGAACAATCAAATTGATACATTGGACAAAATTTGAGTGCAATTTTTTCAGTCTTTCTCTCCAGGAGTGCAGGAAAGAATTAAGGATGAATTGGTGAAATCTGGATCCATGATCACAAAAAGAGATAATTGATTCAAGCTCCCTGCTTTCATCGCTCTTAGGAATACTGTGGATAAAGTGATGAAAGGTCAAACAGCTCTCACCTTTGAAAAACCTAAAATCACTGAACCAGTCCTTGCCCCCTCTTTTCAAGCATCTAACAAAATCATGAATAAGATGGAAGACAATCGCAGACCTAAACCCAATCCTCAGACCCACCGGGAGACACCTACTATAGATGAGATCACTAAATTACTTCAGGCATTTGAGAATAAAATAGATCAGAAAATATGCTCTTTAGCAAACCCTAAACCTGCTAATTCTGTTCCCAAATCTACTATAGTCTGTTATTATTGCCAAAGGGAAGGCCATGGTACCGGTAGATGTCCTGAACTCCAGAAGGACAAGGAGGAGAATTTAGTAGAGCAGAAGGGAAATAAATTCTTCCTTCCTAATGGTGCTTTGATCCCTTTCAATTCATCTTGTCCAATCCATCATGTGGTGGCCTCATACCAACCACCAACTCCAAAGAAGGCATCCTTGGTCTCTGTGGATTTTTGATCATCCTGTGGAACTCTGCAACCTTGGTATCCTCCAGCTATCACTTCTTCCAGCTTCCCTGGCACCTATCAATATGATCCAGCTAGGAAACGCCATGAGGAACCAAAAACTCATAAGTCTCCTCCTGTTCAATGCTCAATCCTGTGAAAACCCTTCAAACGTCAATCTTCACCTGAGCCTCCTTCCTCTGATGTGGAAGACATGGAAGTAGAAAGGGAACTGCTTATGGAAAGGTTCCAGGATAACTCTGATCTTCCCCCTCTTCAACCTGTCCAACCCTCAGATCCTCTTCCAGCACCTATTGCACCTGATCCTCCTCCCTCCACCCAGCCCAAAGTTCAATTTGAGAGGGGCATCTCCAAGGACTACCCCAATGCTGTGGAAGGAGTATTAAAGAAAATTTCTGATCTTAAAATCTCTGATCTATCTGTGGCTGAACTCCTTTTGATCTCTCCATCTGTGACTGAAGGGATGAAGAAATGGGTTTCTTGTTGACGTGTGGAGATTGGTCCGGACGAATTAAAGGTCTCCTCTGGTACTCTGATAGAGGATTCTGGTGGAACAGATCCCTCTTCAGATCCCAACATGTATTCCTGTCCTCTTGGCTTTCTCCCATGTTATCTTGGTGATTCAACTAAAACAGTCTCTCTCCTTGTGGATTTGGGTTCTCAGCTCAACTTGATTTCTGACTCCATGGCCTGCAAGCTTAAACTTAGCCCAAGGGTCAGTTTCAATTCTGCTGTGTATGGAATTGGGAATCAGTCCTGTGAGCTGGTTGGTATTGCTGAGGATATCCCTGTTCAAATTGGTCAAAATATTTTTGGCACCTGTCACTTCTGGATCACTCGTCTGAATGGTCCCATGATCTTAGGAAGGCCTTTCTTAATGGACTTTGGTGCTACCCTGATGTTTTCCGATCAAGTTGGGGAGAGAATTCTCCTCCCTGATGCTGATGGCAGAAAGATTGAAGTTCCTCTTTGTTCTCTGGATTCTGGTTGTTGGGAGAGAGACTTCACTGGTCATCCTCCCAAATCTGTCCTGAAAGGAAAGCAGAAAGAGCACTCTCATTCCTCTCATCCTCATTTTTTAGCAGAATAGTTGGCCCTACTGATAGTTGTAGTTCTTCTCAACCTCAGAATTCAACTCATGGACCAACTGCCATCTTAGAGGCATATCTTTCTTTTTCCTCATCATTTCCTTCTCATCCAAATAAAATCAAAAACCAAACACATCAAAAATTTGAAAAATCCAAAAATATTTCTTCTCTGTCTGGATCTGTTGTATCTTCTTTTCCTTTCTTTTTCAGCCTGATCAATCATCCTCTATTCCGGTTTCAAATCTCCGCAATGAGTATAAACTAGACCTTGATCTCAATTCTTTTCTTGGTGGCTTTGGTATGAAGGAGTATGGTCTTAGGTGGAGGCGATTTGGGGTAGAAGTAAGTCCTCCCAATTGTGCACCACCAGGGCTTCTACTACTGTCATTTTTGAAACTCTACCCTGTGCCACACATGTGAGCAATGTGTTATCTTTTGGATCCTCTTTTATGGAGAAGGCACCTTTCAAGGACGCAGCAGAACATTGAACTTGGAAGATGTTGGAATATGGCCTAAGTTTTTGTAGTCAGGTCTCACTGGTCAATGCTTGGAGGAAGCAAGGATTCCTCTCCTTTTCCACCAAGTACAAACCAGTTGCAAAGAAGGTCCAGCCAGTCAACCAACCAATGCCTCTCAACCTCAATACTCCCCTTATGGGTCCTCCTCTATCCTGCAATCCTTACTGTGGTCTATCCCAATCCCTCACTGGTCCATTTATTCCCTCTAATTGGGTCACTGAAGAACGTCTGAAAGTGATAAATTTTGTTCCAGATGGATGGCTTCTTCCTGATGAGTTAAATTTGATCAAAAATGTCCTAGCTCTTAGGGAAAAATCCATTGCTTTCTGTGAAGAAGAGAGAGGTCTCTTGAAAGAATCCTATGGTCTCCCTTGCATCATCCCTGTAGTTGAACATGATCCTTTGCAAAAGAAAAAGATCCCAATCCCTGCTGCTAAAGTCAACAAATTTATCAAGTTGGTCTGCAAACGAGTCCAAACCGGTTTATACAAACAATTGACTTCTAGCTATTCCAGTCCTGTTTTCTGTGTCCTAAAAGGTAATGGTAAACTTAGAGTAGTTCATGATCTCAAACCCCTTAATAAGGTTACTATTAAAGACTCTGGCATTCCTCCTGCCACTGAAGAATTTGTTGAATCCTTCTCTGGGAGATCTTGCTATGGTCTAGGTGACATTATGGGTGGCTATGACAAAAGATCCTTGCATCCTATTTCTTGTCCCCTAACTACTTTCAATACTCCCCTTGGTCAATTTCAACTGACTCAATTGCCTCAAGGTGCCACCAACTTGGTTGCAGTCTATCAGGCTCAGATGATGTGGATCCTCCAGGACAAAATCCCGGATCATGGGGGTATCTTTATTGATGATGGTGGGATTAAAGGTCCAGTTTCTGACTATGATATTGAGCTCTTACCTTGGCACTCAGGAATCCGACGATTTATCTGGGAGTATGCTACTATCTTGGATAGTATTTTTTTTGAATTGAGGAATCTGGCCTTAATGTCTCTGGATCAAAACTTGCCGCCTATGTCCCTGCCTTGGAAATTGTTGGTCATATAGCCTGCAAGGAAGGAAGAAGGATGGCACCCTCTAAAGTCAACAAAATCATCTCCTGCCTACTCCAATAAATCCAACGGAAGTTAGAGGTTTCCTAGGTGTCGTAACTTATGTCAGGATCTTCATTACCTCACTATCCAAAATCTGTATTCCCTTGCGTTGCTTAACCAGGAAGGATGCTGAATGGATTTGGACCCAAGACTGCAAACAATCATTTCAGTTGCTCAAAACAATTTTTGGGAAAGACATTGTTTTGAAAAAGATCACTGATGGACCCGGAGCCCGCAAGATCAAGCTGGAAGTGGACTCTAGTTATCAATCTGTTGGGGCTGTCCTTACCCAGGAAGATGAAAATGGTTTGGATTGTCCTGCTCTGTATGAATCTCTTCTTTTTTCAGATGTGGAATCCAGGTACTCCCAGCCAAAACTGGAACTTTGCGGTGTGGCCCAAATTTTGAAGAAGCTCCAGACTGTCCTTTGGGGTCAACATTTTGAATTGCAAGTTGATGCTTGATCCATTGTGGAAATGATCAATGCTCCCAGTCTTCCAAATGCTCCAATGACTCCCTGGGTAGCTTTTATCCAGCTTTTCTCTTTTGATATTGTCCATAGGCCTGGGAGATCTTTTACTATGCCTGATGGTTTATCTAGGAGACCTATTGGAGATGATGAATCAGATGTTGGAATGGATTTCAATGAGGAAGAACCCTTGGTCCGCCCTGTCTTTGCCTTCTCCTCCCAAGATTACTCTGGTTTTCAGCAAGGTTTCTGGCTTAAGTTAGAGCAGTACCTTTCAACTCTCCAAAGACCCCCTGATATCTGTGCTAAAGATTTTTGATCTCTCAAGAGGAAGTCCTCCAACTTCTTTGTTCAAGGCACCAGGCTTATGAAAAGAGGAACTCCCTGTGCACTTGTTGTGGTCACTATCCCTTCCAAGGAAGATTTGATCCTGGAAAGTCTCCATGAAGGCCTTGGTCATTGTGGGGGGACGGAAACTTATTGATGAATATCCAAACAATTTTGGTGGCCATCTCTGAAGAAATCCGTCTCTCAATGGTGCAGGAGTTGTGAAGTGTTCCAGAAACGTGATCTTAGGCGCCCTGCCAAAATTTGTTACCCCACTGGAGAGTCCACTGTCTTTGGGAGGATTGCTATGGATGTGGTTCACATTAAGGCTGGTGGAGCTAAGTACCTCATTGTGGCTAGAGATGATTTTTCTGGATGGGTTGAAGCAAAGTTTCTTAAGAACCTCAGCTCTGAATAAGTAGCAGCTTTCCTTTATGAGACTTGGACAATGCGTTATGGCTTGGATCAATCTTATTCTATGGATGGTGGCTTGGAATTCGGTGGAAAACTTGCTGAAATCATTCAATTTCTCCCTGGACAAAATAGAGTTACTACTCCCTATTATCCTGAAGGACAAGGCATGGTGGAAAGAGGCCATGCTCCCTTGAAGGCTTCTCTTGTTAAACTGGCTGGTGAAAGTGGCAAGAATTGTCAGAAGTTTCTCCCCTTGGTCCTCTTCTCTGATCAAATTTCCACCAAGCAAACCAATGGTTACTCTCCTTATGAAATCATCTTTGTGTGAACAAGTTTCCTCAACTACTGAACTATTAGTTGCCAGATCAAAGCAACTGCAGCAGAGTGAAGATATTTGTAACAAAGCTTATCAGAAGATGATGGAATCAAGAGAAAAATCAGTTCAGCATTGGGAAGATAAACACCTAAATCAAATCAGGGATCCTTTAAACCCTGGTGATCTAGTCTTAGCTTATAATCGTTCCTTGGAAACTCAGTGGGGAAAGCTTTTCTCTAACTGCTGGAATGGGCCTTATCGAGTGGTCCGTCAAGTTAGAGGAGGATCATATGTTTTGGAGGAACTGGATGGTACTCAGATGGCCAGAAGGTTCTCTGCTGATCAGGTCAAGAAATTTCATTCTTGTGGAGGCAAATTGTTCCAAAAGAAAGTCCACCCAATTGTGCACCACCAGGGACATCTGCTGCGTTTTTGTTGTGAAACTCTACTTCATGCCACGCATGTGAGCGCCTGGGACACCTTCTTCTTTTTATCTCAGCCACTTCTAGGATTTTTTCTTTGGATGGATCAAAATATTCTTTTTCAATCACTCTCAAGATCAAAATGGCCCTTCCTTGGTTTCAATCATCTTTCTTTCCTTCCTCTTTTTATGGCATCAAACTTGGGTGCAGACTAGGGAAAGTCTGTAAGTTTGGGAGAGATGTGGTGCACCATTTCAGAGACCCTTGAAAAAAAAAAAAAACTTATCCAACCGCGCGCGCCCCAATCTCCTGTCTGCCGGGCGTCCCAATCTCTTATCCAACCGCCGCGCGTCCCAACCTCTTATCCAAACGTGCGCGTCCCAATCTCCTGTCCGCTGCACGCGTCCCAATCTCCTGTCTGCCGCGCGTCCCGATCTCTTATCCAACCGCTGGGTGGTGCTCATCCATGACTTACCGAATCCATCCCGACCGCACCCCAAGCATTTTTCCAATCCTTGGATCCATCAATCTCCCATCTCACTCAATCTATCAGTCGTGAATCTCAAGCCTGTTGGGATTTACTGAACCGCCTCAAGCTGATCTCCTATCTTCCCATCCGCGCTCTCACGAACTTCATCCGTCACCTTCCCTGGGACTCTCCCACCCACTTCCGCCTTTGGAGGAGGGGTGGAGAGTGTTGAATACCACCCGTGGACATCCGCGGCGGTCCAGTTCATTTTCCTTTCCTACCCCTTTCCGCCTTTGGATGAGGGGTGGGTGATTCCGGTATTGTCGCGCGAGCCAATCCACAGACGGAGGCAAGTGACTACATGATTTTCTTTCCTTTTCCGCTCTATTTGTAGAATCCTTTGTACATAGTATAACAGGGCCTCCTGCCCATATAAGGAGGGGCTCTCCCCTGCCTTTTGAATGAATAAAGGGAATCATCCAGCATGAAATAAGCACACCCTTGATCCTTGAGCCTCCAAACTCAACCCTTGATCCTTGAGCCTCCATACTCAACCCTTGATCCTTGAGCCTCCACACTCAAACCCTGGATCCTTGATCCTTATCACCAACCAAAGCCTTGCTGGTTGAAGAAAAATTCTGTCTGTTGGAATTTTTGAGTGTGTTATACCACTCCTTGATCCCTTTCTCAAACCATACTGGTCCTGATCCTTGATCATCTTTCTGGAGCCAATCAAAATTGATTGAAGAGGTCTTCTTAAGCTTAAGATCTTGAGTGTTATACCTCCCCTTATCTTCTTTGGAGTTGCATTCTTACAGCCTACTCTTGAGTCCCTTGAGAAGTGTTGAGGTTATTCTTGCTTCAAATCAGTTACTGTTTGCTTTAGAGCTTCTTAAACATTGTGCTTTGTCTTGTACAGCCACCCTCAGTTATCTGGTACCCTTCAAGCGCTTGATTGCAGAGAGTTGGGCAGGTTCATTGAGAACCTGGAGGTTGCTTTGGTTTGAGTTGATCATCCCCAATCTTCTGCTGATGATCAGAGTTATTAGCTTGTGGGCGTTGTTTACATACAACAGCTTTTGTTCCTTGAACTCTAAGCAGAATTTAACTTCTTTTATTCAGGTTTTTCCCTGCATAATCTTGTCTCAGATAGTGCTGTTCCATTGCTACCAAACTATTTTCATCTGTATCCTCTACTCCTTGATTCCTCATTTGCCAGGTTCTGGAAGTTGATCTATGTTACATTTAAATATTTTTGTAACACTCAGGAGGGCAGCCTAAACAGCACCTTTCCCCTCCACAGAACTTCCGCAGCCTAGCACCGTTTGGAGTCTTACACCAGAATGGATGATACCATTCTAGGCCATGATTTCCTAGTTTACTGGAATCCAGATGTGAATTGGCAAGAAGAAGTAATTAACCTTCAAACCTCGCACCCCCAGAACGCTAATCTTTCTGTCAAACAGGAATTAAACAGCCTACCTGACACTGTCATTGAGTTGGCTGACACTTTTCCGCCAGAAGATTTGCAATATCCTGACCTCCATTCACAAATTCCCTCTTCAGATTTAGGAGTTATTGCTTACCTATCCAGCTTACCTGTTTCCTGTTCCTTTGAAGAGAAAAAAACACCAACCAAACAGTGTATTTTGAGCTCCCTAATCCTCTTGCACCATGCAAGCAACTCAGATCCGGTGCTTGAAGATGACAAGATTGAAGATTTTGAAATCATTTGAGAGTCTTTACCTTCAGTTTATCATGACTTTGCTGACGTCTTCTCAGCTGCAATAGCAGATAAACTGCCTCCTTCCCCTCCTTACAATTACAAGATCAAACTTACTGGCCCACCTCCGGCACCAGGACCAGTTTACTCTCTCTCAACGCAAGAATCAATTGCGCTTCAAGACTACATTGCGGAAAATGTAGCAAAAGGATTTCTTTGACCAAGCAATTTGAATACCGTTTCACCTGTCCTATTTGTTCCAAAAAAGGACAGCGGACTTCCCCTTTGTGTTGACTACAGGAAACTGAACCAGGTAACCCGGAAGAATGCCTATCCAGTACCACCTATGTCACATCTCCTCACCCTCTTCCATGGATCTGCTTATTTCTCAAAGTTAGACCTTTGAGGTGCCTATAACCTAATTTGCATTATGAAAGGTCATGATTATTTGACCGCAATGAGAACCCGGTTCGGCAGTTATGAGTATAACGTCTTGCCTTTTGGCCTCTGTAATGCTCCTTCTACTTTTCAGCATTTTTTCAACAACATTTTCTCCAATCTTGTAGGTAAATACCTTGTGGAATATCTAGATGATATACTAGTCTACTCAAGGAACCTCAAAGATCAAATTGCACATGTGCAAGAGGTGCTGCAGCGACTTTGCAAGAATGACTTGTTTGCAAAAGCCTCTAAGTGCGAATTCCATTCCTCTTCTCTTTGGTTTCTAGGGTTGTAGTCTTGCAGCAAGGACTATTGATGGAACAAGCCAAATGAAAACACATATTGGACTGGCCCCCACCTTCTTCCATTAAATCCCTTCAAGTTTTCCTTGGTTTCAGTAATTTTTATAGGAGTTTTATTGAGCGTTACGCCAAGAAAACCGTGAATCTTACTAACCTTCTTCAAAAAGACACTCCTTTTGTTTTTACCAAACAAGCTGCTTTGGAGTTTGAAGCTCTGAAGAGAGCATTCACCACTGCTCCAATACTTGCTCACTTCAACAAGCTGGCTCTCACTATTGTCAAAACAGACAAAAGCGACTATGCAATCGCAGGAGTAATCTTGCAGTTCTCTTCCTCCACTTCTCTCTTTCATCCCGTAGCTTTTGAGTCTTGCAAGTTGCTCGCTGCAGAGCTCAACTATGGGATTCATCACAAGGAACTTCTCGCAATTGTTTATTGCTTAAATAAATGGATTCATACCTTTTGAGCCTTAGGGAATCCTTTGAAGTTTTAACTGATCATAATTCATTAAAGTATTTCATGAGCTCAAAAGTCCTTACACGTAGACAGGCACAATGGGCCAAATACCTCTCTGAGTTCCACTTTATGATCACGTGCGGTCCTGGGAAACAAGCAGTAGTCCCTGATGCTTTATCACTTTGGGACAACGTTTACCCAGGGGGGGGGGGAGCACCTTTGCCAAAAACAACCCTGAAAATGTTAGGAAACTCTTCTCAACCCAATCTGCCCAACTCAGTTTGATCATTGCTCACTTACAAGACTTGGCTTCCAAACTCCAACAAGCTCAATGCAACAACCCCAAGTGCATCAAACTTTGCAAAAGTGCAAACTTATTAGATAGTAGTTACAGTATTGATGATAATGACTTTTGAGTCTAAGATAATCGTATAGTAGTACCAGATAATTCTTGCATTAAGTTAGATATCTTTGAGTCACGGCACAATTCTCCGCTTGCTGGTCATCATGGGCAGGATAAAACCTACCAATTGATTGCACGAGACTTCTACTGGCCTGGTATTACCAAAGAGGTAAAAGACTATTTTAGCGCGTGCTATGATTGCAATTGTAACAAGTCCTCAAAACACCGGAAGTATGGGCTGCTTCAGCCACTTCCAATTCTGCCTTGTCCTTGGAACTTGCTTTCTATGGATTTCATCTCTCAATTACCTTCTTCTAGTGGATATGATGCTATTCTAGTATTAGTAGATCGCTTCCCAAAGATGGCTTTATTTCTGCGCAGTAATGTGACAGCCTCTTCAGAAGACTAAGCTAACTTGTTCATAGAATATTTATTTTTGAAACATGGCCTCCCTGATAATATAGTTAGTTATTGTGGATCTCTGTTTGTCTCAAGCTTCTGGACCTTGCTATTCCAACATTTGAAGATCACTTGCAATTTATCAACGGCTTACCACCCGGAAACGGATGGGAAAAAGGAGCAAGTTAATCAGATTCTCAAACAATATCTTTGAATGTATGTTGCCTATCAACAAGACGACTGGTCTCAATGGCTCCCACTAGCCAAATTTGCCTACAACAACTCCACTCATTCCTCCACCAAACAGTTGCCCTTTCAAACTCTTTATGGTAGAAACCCAAATTTCTCTTTCCTTCACGTAGCACCTTCTCAACCTGCTACCAATTACCTAAAACAAATTCAATCCCTTCAATTTCAACTTCAAACCAACCTCAAAGAAGCGAACCAGCGCTATAAGGAGCAAGCAGACCGATCTTGCACTATGGCTCCAACCTTTGCAGTACGAGATCAAGTGTGGCTCAATGCTTGCAATATTTGCAGCACTTGCCCAACTCGCAAACTCTCCAAAAGAAAGCTTGCCCCCTTTAAAGTAGAATCGGTCATCTCCCCTAACGCCTTTAAACTTACTTTACCTGCGAAATGGAAAGGTATCCACCTGGTCTTTCATGCGTCTCTCCTAGAGCCAGCTTGAGTCTTATACCCGGACAAGACTCATCCTCCTCCTGAACCGGTCACTTTTGTTGATCATCAAGAGTGGGAAGTAAGCCGTATTCTGGATTCCAGGTTACACAAAGGAAAACTTAAATGCCTCGTCAAATGGTCTGGCTTCCAGTCCAACAAAGATTGCACCTTGTGGGAACCAGCCCATCACCTTTGCAACTCTCCCAATCTAATTTGAGATTTCCATGCAAGCTACCCTTGCAAACCTCAACAATCATGATTCCATCCCATCCAATCCCATTTCATTCCACATTACATCTCATCCAACCCCATTCCATTCCACATTCCATCTCATCCAATCCCATTTCATTCCACATTCCATCTCATCTAACCCCATTACATTTCACACCATCATTCCATCAGTCAATTCCTTCATCTCACCGTGTTATTCCTTCCTCTCATCCCCCTCTCATTCCTACCAAATAAAATTCCATTCCTTATTCAAAAAAAAAAAAAAAAAACAAGAAGAGAAAATTTATTCATAATAAAAAAAAAAATTAATAATAATAAATTACAAAGTTTCTTTTACTTCCTTTTCTGCATCCTCCCAATTTTCAGTCAATTCCGCAACCATGGACCAAAAGGTATCCAGATCTTCATCATTAATCAGCGCAGACATCCTTTGGAGAACCAGCACTTCTGTTACGATGTGCCTCTTGAAAATTTGCTTGCACTTTGCAATTTGAGCTCGCTTTGGCCAAGCATTCCATCCACCCTCCTCCAAGAGCTCTTTGTATGCTCTCTTCCTTTGGCCTGTTGGATTTCAGGTAGATTCTAAGGAAATGACAAAGATCAAGATTTTAAGAGGGCTGAAGATAAAGTTCAATCAGTGTAAGGAAACAACAAGAAAAAGGAAAAGTAAGACACAAGAAGAAAAGAACAAACATCAAGAAACCGCGGAGCTGATGAGAGAGGTTTAATTGAGTAGGAACGCTGAAGAAAGAAGAAAGATAAAGAAAAAGAGGCAAGAATCTAAGGAAAAGAGAAAGAAGGATTAGATTCAAAAGATATAAGATCCGCCAGAGATTTGGATGAAGTCTTACCAGACAAGGCTGGTAGAGGATGAGGTTGAAGACTTGAGGTTGAGGTCGTGAGTTTGAGAGAGTTTGAGTGAACGCACTGAGTGTGATGAAAGGCAGAAACAAGTAAGGAAAATAAATAAGAAAAAGGAAAGATTGGAAAGAAGAGAGGCAAAAATAGTGGTTGAGAAGAGCAGGATGCAGTGACAGACACCCAATCATCACATGAATTTACAAGTAAAAATTTAGGATTTTAAGATAGAGTACAGAGCACGCGTCAAGTGTGCGTGACATTTGAGAGACAGTGTAGAGAAAGAAAAAGGGGCCCCGCAGAGCGGGGATTTGTATTAGGAAGAGGATTGAGAGACATCAGAAATTCCAACATCACCCGTGGCTGGTATGACTGAAGACGTTGTAGAATAAGAAGGGTTGATAAGATTAAGAAGAAGAGATAGACTGGGATAGGGCAGCCCTTTAGTGAGCCCATCAGCTTTCATCTCAGACGAAGAAATGAGCTTTATAATGAGTTTGCCCATGGATAGTTCTTCACGTAGGGCTTTGGTTTTGATATCTATATGACGTGTTTTTGAGTTGCACCCAAATTTCTTGAGTTTATCTTCTAGACCTTTGTTATCTATGTAGTGAAGGCTGGGTTAAAATTTCTTCTTCCAAAGTTCGATCACTAAATCGTTCATCCAGATAGCTTCCAAGAAGGAATCTACCAGTGGATTCAATTCCGCTTCTGTCCTAGAGTGCATAACATTTCTTTGCCTGTAGCTACTCCAAGAGATAAGAGACCCAAAGAGTAGTGAAAGATGGCCCAATTGAGAACGTTGAGTTTTGAGGTCATCTCTCCAAGTAGCATTGCTGTAGCATTCGATTGGGGGGCTAGGAGTGATGATTTGAAGGGTAAGTTTTAGGTTTTTGGTGGCCTTTAAATACTTCCAACATTGTTTAACTTCCCTCCAGTGACGCATACCTGGTTTTTCACAGAATCTAGCAAGACTAGACACTGCAAAACTCAAGTCTGGTCGGGTGAGGCAGGCTATATAGTTCATAAGGAAAAAGGCCAATTGATAGTTGATTTTTAAAGGTTCAAATTCTTCGTGATTGTCGTCTGATGCCGGAGTTAGACCAGCGTTAACGCTAAGAGGAATGGAGGAAGGCTTGCAATCGGTCATTTTTAATTCTTCCAGACCATGATTGATGTGTTTTGGTTGAGAAAGAAGAATTTTGTTGTTGATTTGCTCGTATTTCATACCAAGGATTGTGTTAGGTTCATGATGGCTCGAGTTTGGAAATCAATTGAGAAAGGAATCTTGAAAGTTTTCTCCCGTGCCAACAAGAATTGAATTGTCAACGTGAAAGAATAGGACGGAGTTGCTCTTGGGGTGTATGTATAAACAGGGATCCAAAATGGACTTGTGAAAGGCCTGCTCTTTAATCCAGGACGTAAGGATGTTGAACCAATTCGCGGGGGATTGTTTCAATCCATAGAGCAACTTGTTGAGAATAAGGTATTTTGATTTTTGTTTGCTTCCTTTGGGAGTTTTGATGATGACTTTTTCCTTGAGAGGTGCGTGTAAGAAGGCGCTTTTGACGTCGAATTGCCTGATGGGAAGAGAATGGAAAAGACCAAAGAGAAGGGCAATTCTGAGAGATGCCGCTTTACCTGTAGGAGAAAACGTGTTGAGATAGTCGAGACCATATATTTGATCAAAACCCTGAACACATAAACGACTCTTGTAGACCAAGGGATTGCCATGGCAATTGTCTTTGAGGCAATAGACCCAGGTGGTGTTGAGAGGGTTAATTGGTTCTGGTCCATTGTAATTGTCCCACACCTTTAAATTTTCTATGCCGTTTAATTTGGAATCCATCAAAGCTTCCCATCTGGTAGAGTCAAAGCATTGTTTTGCTTGCTCGTAGGTTTTCGGGACATAATAGTGATGGTATCCGTATCTGAGTGGAGGATTCAGTGAAGAGCAATCTCGAAGTTCATATCTGGGATCTAAATTAGAAGCCAGATCCTCAGATGAGTTGGACGATTCATTGGAAGAAACATCTTCAGGTTGAGAGTTATTGAGAGAAGGAGAAGGAGTGGAGGGAATTTGAGGTCTCTCTGGAGAGTTGGGAAGAGAAATAGAAGACTGAGGAACAGATGGATAAGGGAGATTGTTGTCAAACTTGATTAAGAGAGGAAAGTCAGCATGAGGAGAAGAGGAGGAGTTTGAAGGAGAGAAGGGAGAGGAATCTTTAATTATTTTTACATGTTTGGATGAGACAATTGAGTTATCAGGGGTCAGAATTTGATAGGAAAGAAAATTGGGGTTGTAACCCACAAGAGTGCCTGTAAGGCCTCAATCATTGAATTTTTTGCCTTGAGAAACTTTGTTGTCCAAGTAGACAACTTTGGATCCGACAGGATGAAAGTAACTATGCGGTAGCAATTTATTAGTAAAGATCTGATAGGGAGATTGGAAATGGGGTTCTTTTGGAATTTGATTTAAAGCAAGACGCACCTTTTTGGAAATTTCAGCCCACAGGTTATGAGGAAGCTTGGAGCTTTGAAGAATTTCTTGAATAGATTCAGTTAGAGTTCTGTTGGCCCTTTCAATCTTTCCATTGTGCTTGTGATGGTAGGGTTCAGAGACTAAATGGCATATTGAGTTTGAAGTGAGGAATTCTTTGAACTTGGTTGAGGAAAACTCTCCTCCACCATTGGTACAGATCCCGGCAGGAAAGCAGTTCCATTTTTGGAGCTTGTGGTTAAGAATGATCTTTAATTGTGCACTCGCATTGGATTTATGTTGAAGCAGAATGGCGGATATGTATCCCAAATGGCTGTCAACTATGGACATGATGTAGTTCATGTGATTTCTGGAGCTGGGAGTTATGGAACCAATGAGATCGACATGGAGTTGTTCAAAAGGCTTAGACGCATGAGAATGTTGATTTTTGAAAGAGGATTTTGAAATTTTTGAGAAAACGCAATCCACGCATTGAGACTCGGAGATAGCCTTTGCAGAAAGATTTGGAAAGAGATTTTTCAAACAATAAGGACTAGCGTGTCCAAGAGATTTGTGAATGTATTTCAAATTCTTGGTTGAAGGATCCTTTTGAGAGAGATGACAAAACTTTTGATTGGCTCCAACAAGAGAAGGTGTGTTTACAACAAAGAGATTGCCTTGAATGAACCCGGAAAAGGCAAGACAACTTTTGGAGAAGAGCTTGAATTGAGATCCGTAAGAGACAAGTGAGCAACCTTTAGAGGATATTAATTCGCCAGGACTTATGAGGTTGATAACAAGATTGGGAACATAAAAACAATTGGTTAGAGTGAAAACAGAGTTTTTCCAGATGAGACAAACAGTCCCTTTTCCTTCAATCAAGAGTCTGGAACCTTCTTTTCCAGTATTTACAAAGTCTCCATTGGTGCAAGGATCAAGATCCTCAAAAAAGTCGGTAGAATTGAACATATGGCACAAAGCTCCAGAGTCAAGTACAATTTGATTGACAGGATTAATTTCTTCTATCCACGTGGTCAGTAGGGCGTGGTAGTGGGCGACTTCCTTGCCTTTGGAATTAGAGTTAAGTTGAGCTTGCCAATTGGCTTGCAATTCCTTCCACCAGTCTGGAGCGAGATGTTTGTGTTTATGCCAGCATTTGTCCTCTGTATGATTGGGAGACATTGGGTTATGGAAGCCTCGTTTGCATCTTAATTCGCGTGTGACCCGTTTCTTAATAGTTCAAGGAACAACTAGAGCAGTATCATTTGTCTTGATTTCCTTGGATTTGGATTTCAATTCATTCTCTAATTGTGTTAAGTGATTCAGTACTAGGTCGACCGAGATGCTTTTGTCCAAGTGCATGATTTGCTGACGGAGAGATTGTAAAGATGAAGGAAATTTAAAAAGAATGAGATACAAAAAGATTTCCTTGGGTAGATCAATGCCCACATCTATCATTTTCTTCATGGAGATTTTGGTGTCTGTAATGAGGTTATTTATTGCCTCAGGTTTGAATTGTTGGTATAGAAATTCATTAAAGATTCTAGCTTGATTTGCCGTTTGTGAAGAAGCAAATTGTTCCTTGATACTTTGCCATAAAAGCTTGGCTGATGAAATGTTCAATTGGTTTACAAAATTATTGTGAGTAACTGAATTGATGCAAGAGAGCAAAATAACGTGAATTTCCATGTCATCCGTAGAGCTAAGTCTTTTGGAATCGTCCTCTAGTGCCTCTTTAACGCCTTTGAGTTCTAGAAGAATCATCATTTTGTCCTTCCAGATTGAATAATTTTTGTCTGTGAGTATGAGGATAGCCTCAAGAGCAGCCTTGAGAATGATTTGGCTGAATCCATTGGTGTTTGATCCCTCCATTTGTCCAATCGGGTTAGTCCGGATGGCCTTCGGCTTTTAACCGTGTTGGATTTCAGGTAGATTCTAAGAAAATGACAAAGATTAAGATTTTAAGAGGGCTGAAGATAAAGTTCAATCAGTGTAAGGAAACAAAAAGAAAAAGGAAAAGTAAGATGCAAGAAGAAAAGAACAAACATCAAGACACCGCGGAGCTGATGAGAGAGGTTTAATTGGGTAGGAACGCTGAAAAAAGAAGACAGATAAAGTAAAAGAGGCAAGAATCTAAGGAAAAGAGAAAGAAGGATTAGATTTGAAAGATATAAGATCCCCCAGAGATTTGGATGAAGTCTTATGAGACAAGGCTTGTAGAGGATGAGGTTGAAGACTTGAGGTTGAGGTCGTGAGTTTGAGAGAGTTCAAGTGAACGCATTGAGTGTGATGAAAGGTGGAAACGAGTAAGGACAATAAATAAGAAAAAGGAAAGATTGGAAAGAAGAGAGACGAAAATAGTGGTTGAGAAGAGCAGGATGCGGTTACAGACACCCAATCATCACTTGAATTTACAAGTAAACATTTAGTATTTTAAGATAGAGTACAGAGCACGCGTCAAGTGTGCGTGACATTTGAGAGACAGTGTAGAGAAAGAAAAAGGGGCCCCGCAGAGCGGGGATTTGTATTAGGAAGAGGATTGAGAGATGTCAGAAATTCTAACATGGCCTCCCAACAAACCTTCTCCAATGTTGCCCGTTAGTTGCCTTGCATCAGTTTTGACCGTCCCTACAACTGGAAATTGACCCGCTTTGCCTCGGCCCTCCATTCCTTCCGTTCCATCTACTTCATCCCTTCCATCTCCTCCATTCTCTTCTCCCAATTCTTCCGTTACACCTTCCTCTTCTTGCTCCGTTCCTTCTCTCCCTTCATTTCCGTCTTCTCCATCTCCTGACCCCCTTTCCACTTTGTTCTTTTCTTCCTCCCTTGCTTCCTCGGTTATAACCCCAACCAGTTCCGCACTGGGCACTTCATCTCGCACCTCGGCATTCATCTGGGGACCCCAATAAGGTGGTGGTGGTGGTGGTGGTCTGTTTGTGGTGTACCTTTGGAAACGGGGCAACACTAGAAAAACTGTCACGCCTCACACTTAGGAATTATTGTCTTCATCACTTCAACATGTCCTTTCCTCAGTACCACCTACCTCAGTCTAAAAGCGTGACACAAATAAAGCACAAAATCAATGGTGCAATCCGCTACTTCCTCTGGCTTGCTTTGACCTTCCAATCTCGCCAATCAACTCAGTATATACTTGCAAACTTTGGGGTTAACTTCTTACCAGTAGGCCACCCATTATGAAATCCAATCTCCTTCCCTGGCTAATCAACAGCCTCAGACTTCCATTTTTGGTCACACACTGTTTGTTAGTTCGCATCTACCTATAACTAAGCCATCACTACTGTACAGTTAGCAATTGGACTAGTCCCTACCCTGCATACACTATTACTTCTCATTTGCATTAACTTCAAACGTCATTTGCTCCTTTCCCAATTCATCATACAATTGTACGCTCAGATTCTATTGTCTTGCACTTACACTATGACCTTGGAGATGTACTACTGCTTCATTTCCTATCCCGTTCCTGTCATTCATTGCCTCACCGCCTTCAACTGTAGTTAGCTCATCACCAGGTTGTATCTAGTCACTTTGGATTACCTTATAAGGGCTATCCCCTTGCCTGATCATTGTCTCCTCAGTTAGTTAATTTCATACGTTCTTGCATTTTGCTACAGCCTAGTCATCACATTGGACTCAGGTTGAGTTTCCTTCCTTGGAACACATTCCATTCCTCTTGCCATTTGTTGAGTGGCATAAACAAGTTCACACTTCGCAACTGAGTCTTGCTACTTGCACTTGCCCTTGCACTCAGTATTCCTTTGCACTCACAATCATCTAAGAATTGCCCTATAGTACGTGGGGTGGTTGTGTGACAGTAAATAAACTAACTCAACTCATCTATTGTAGCTTGCCAACCTATAGTAGACTTCTTTTTCTCAATGTCATGTACTCGCTCAACCGGGAACGCATCCCTTGCCCCTTACAATGATGAGATCCATTGGGTAGGGAGAACTAGTGCTCCTTGGGCCCAACAACCCTTAGATCCCGTTCCTCCTTCAAAATCTCCATCTTTTGAACCCCTTGATGATCCTCGGACTCCTCCACAGGATGTTTCACCAGACCCTCTCACGGAATTTGCAGATTCCAACCATTCTTCCAATGAAACCTTGACTTGTGGTAGACCAGGGTTTTTCACTACTGCTCCCAAGCCCAATGCTCCGACCCTGCTTTCAACATTGATCCAGGCCCTCACTCATGGTGCCCAGCAATCTAGTCCGAGTACTCCTAGCTTTCGCACTCCGGGCATGAAAAAACCCAATCACTTTACAGGAGAACACCCTCATAAGCTTAGATCCTACCTACAGTCTTGTAAAATCATCTTTTCAAACGACTCCAACAATTTCCCTTCCAATAGGCATAAAGTTATGTATGCTTTGTCCTTCTTAGGAGGTAGAGCCTCGCAGTGGTTTGAACCGTACCTCAAAAGTTTGTCCCATGACAGTCCCACGTGTATTCTAAACAACTGGGACAAGTTTGAGCAACAACTGTTCACCCTGTTTGGCGACCCCAACAAAGTTTGAAACACCAAATACAAACTTAATAGTTTAGTTATGAAGGCAAATAGTAGAGCTTCCGTTTATATTTCTCATTTTCAAACCTTGCAGTCTTGCATCCAGTGGAACAAGGCGGCTCTTCTATTCCATTTCCAAAAGGGTTTACCGGCACACTTAATCAAACAGCTCGTAGTTGGGGGTCATAAGACAACCTTGCTTCAGCAGCTAATCGATTGAGTGATTGAGCTTGATAATGGCTATCACGACAAGAATTGCTCTTGGCAAAACAACCATGGAACGTCCACCTTGGCATCCAAGGGTTTACAACTCCTCAAAGCAAAACACAAGGAACCCAATACCATCCAAACCAACCCCAACTTTGAACTCCAACTCAAAAGGGAAAACCATCACTGAAAATCCAAAGTTCTTGGACAAAGAAACCAGGATGCTACGGAATAAGGAAAGGCTACAAAGGGAAAAGAACGGGCTGTGTATGTATTGTGGAGGAAAACATGATGTAGACAGTTGTGCAAAGCGGTTAACGCGTTAAGCGGCTAAGCAGTCAAAAAATTAGCTTGTAGTTTTTCTGATACTTGCAAGGAAAACTACACATTATCTAAATCACCGCAAGTAAATCTTTGCACTGGCGAGTCACTCAGTACTCCTAGTTTGAGATTTATCCTATTCCATTCCATCAACACTCCTTATCAAGTATTACTTGACTCCGGCGCTAATGTTCCCTTCATCAGTGAATCTTTTGCCACTTCCAAAAATATTATGCGTTCCAAGATAGATAAATTTCCTATCTATTTAGTAAGTAGTGCAACTGAACCGTCTTATTGGGTTTCCCAAAAGGCAAAATGGACCTTTGCATTCTCCAATTTCCCCAGCTTTGAATGGGATTTATTTGTCTTGGATATACCCAGAATGGATGATACCATTCTAGGCCATGATTTCCTAGTTTACTGGAATCCAGATGTGAATTGGCAAGAAGGAGTAATGAACCTTTGAACCTTGCACCACCAGAAAGCTAATTTTTCCGTCAATCAGGAATTAAACAGCCTACCTGACACTGTCATTGAGTTGGATGACACTTTTCCGCCAGGAGATTTGCAATATCCTGACCTTCATTCCCTAATTCCCTCTTCAGATTTAGGAGTTAAAGCTTACCTATTGAGCTTACCTCTTTCCTGTTCCTTTGAAGAGAAACAGACACCAACCAAACAGTGTATTTTGAGCTTCCTAATCCTCTCGCAACATGAGAGCACCTCAAACCTGGTGCTCAAAGATGACAAGATTGAAGATTTAGAAATCATTCAAGAGTCTTGACCTTCAGTTTATCATGACTTGGCTGACATCTTCTCAGCTGCAAGAGCAGATAAACTGCCTCCATCCCGTCCTTACAATCACAAGATTGAAATTACTGGCCCACCTCCGGCACCAGGACCAGTTTACTCTCTCTTGACGCAAGAATCAATTGAGCTTCAAGACTACATTGCGGAAAAAGTAGCAAAAGGATTTCTTCAACCAAGCAATTCAAATACCGGTTCACCTGTCCTATTTGTTCCCAAAAAGGACGGTGGACTTTGCCTTTGTGTTGACTACAGGAAACTGAACCAGGTAACCCGGAAAAATGCCTATCCAGTGCCGCCAATGTCACATCTCCTCACCCTCTTCCATGGAGCTGCTTATTTCTCAAAGTTAGACCTTTGAGGTGCCTATAACCTAATTTGCATTATGAAAGGTCATGAGTATTTGACCACAATGAGAACCGTGTTCTGCAGTTATGAGTATACCATCATGCTTTTTGGCCTCTGTAACACTCCTTCCACTTTTCAACATTTTGTCAACAACATTTTCTCCAATCTTGTAGGTAAATACCTTGTGGTATATCTTGATGATATACTAGTCTACTAGAGGAACCTCAAAGATCACATTGCACATGTGCGACAGGTGCTGCAGCAACTTTGCAAGAATGACCTGTTTGCAAAAGCCTCTAAGTGCGAATTCCATTCCTCTTCTCATTGGTTTCTAGGTGTTGTAGTCTTGCAGCAAGGACTATTGATGGACCCAGCCAAAAGCGAACACATATTAGACTGGCCCCCACCTTCTTCCATCAAATCCCTTCAAGTTTTCCTTGGTTTCAATAATTTTTATAGAAGTTTTATTGAGCGTTACGCCGAAAAACCGTGAATCTTACTAACCTTCTTCAAAAAGACACTCCTTTTGTTTTTACCAAACAAGCTGCTTCGGAGTTCAAATCTCTGAAGAAAGCGTTCACCAATTCTCCAATACTCGCTCACTTCAACAAGCTAGCTCGCACCATTGTTGAAACAGACGCAAGCGACTATGCAATTGCAGGAGTAATCTCCCAGTTCTCTTCCTCCACTTCTCTCTTTCATCCCGTGGCTTTTGAGTCTCGCAAGTTGCTTGCTGCAGAGCTTAACTATGAGATTCCTGACAAGAAAATTCTTGCAATTGTTTATTGCTTGAAGAAATGGTGTTCATACCTTTTGAGCCTTAGGGAATCCTTTGAGGTTTTAACTGATCATAACTCTTTAAAGTATTTCATGAGCTCAAACGTCCTCACACGTAGACAAGCACGATGAGCCAAATTACTCTCTGAGTTCCACTTTACGATCAAGTACCCTCCTGGGAAACAAGCGGTATTTCCTGATGCTTTATCACGCCGGGACAACGTTTACCCAGGGGGGGGGGGAGCACCTTTGCCAAAAACAACCCTGAAAACAATAGGACACTCTTCTCAACCCAATCTTCCAAACTCAGTTTGATCATCACTCACTTACAAGATTTGGCTTCCAAACTCCAACAAGCTCAACGCAACAACCCCAAGTGCATCAAACTTTGCAAAAGTGCAAACTTATTAGATAGTAGTTACATTATTGATGATAATGACTTTTGAGTCTATGATAATCTTATAGTAGTACCAGATAATTCTTGCATTAAGTTAGATATCTTTGAGTCACGGCACAATTCTCCGCTTGCTGGTCATCATGGGCAGGATAAAACCTACCAATTGATTGCACAAGACTTCTACTGGCCTGGTATTACCAAAGAAGTAAAAGACTATTGTAGCACGTGCTATGATTGCAATTGTAACAAGTCCTCAAAACACCGGAAGTATGGGCTGCTTCAGCCACTTCCAATTCTGCCTTGTCCTTGGAACTTGCTTTCTATGGATTTCATCTCTCAATTACCTTCTTCTAGTGGATATGATGCTATTCTAGTAGTAGTAGATCGCTTCTCAAAGATGGCTTTATTTCTGCGCAGTAATGTGACAGCCTCTTCAGAAGACTAAGCTAACTTGTTCATAGAATATTTATTTTTGAAACATGGCCTCCCTGATAATATAGTTAGTTATTGTGGATCTCTGTTTGTCTCAAGCTTCTGGACCTTGCTATGCCAACATTTGAAGATCACTTGCAATTTATCAACGGCTTACCACCCGGAAACGGATGGGAAAAAGGAGCAAGTTAATCAGATTCTCAAACAATATCTTTGAATGTATGTTGCCTATCAACAAGACGACTGGTCGCAATGGCTCCCACTAGCCAAATTTGCCTACAACAACTCCACTCATTCCTCCACCAAACAGTTGCCCTTTCAAACTCTTCATGGTAGAAACCCAAATTTCTCTTTCCTTCACGTAGCACCTTCTCAAACTGCTACCAATTACCTAAAACAAATTCAATCCCTTCAATTTCAACTTCAAACCAACCTCAAAGAAGCAAACCAGCGCTATAAGGAGCAAGCAGACCGATCTCGCACTATGGCTCCAACCTTTGCAGTAGGAGATCAAGTATGGCTTGATGCTTGCAACATTTGCAGCACTCACCCAACTCGCAAACTCTCTGAAAGAAAGCTTGGCCCCTTTAAAGTAGAATCAGTCATCTCCCCTAACACCTTTAAACTCACTTTACCTGCAAAATGGAAAGGTATCCACCAGGTCTTTCATGCGTCTCTCCTAGAGCCAGCTTGAGTCTTATACCCGGACAAGACTCATCCCCCTCCTGAACCGGTCACTGTCCTCAATCATCAAGAGTGGGAAGTAAGCCTTATTCTGGATTCCAGGTTACGCAAAGGAAAACTTCAATACCTTGTCGAATTGTCTGGCTTTCAGTCCAATGAAGATCGCACCTTGTGGGAACCAGCCCATCACCTTTGCAATTCACCTGATCTGATCCAAGACTTCCATGCAAGCTACCCTTTCAAACCTTGACAATCATGATTCCATCCCATCCAATCCCATTACATTCCACATTCCATCCCATCCAATCCCATTCCATTCCATTCCACATTCTATCTCATCCAATCCCATTTCATCCCACATGCCATCTCATCCAATCCCTTTCCATTCCATATTCCATCTCATCTAACCCCATTTTATTTCACACCTCAGTAAATTCTTCCATCTCACCGTGTTATTCCTTTTTTCTCATTTGCCTCTCATTTTCTAGCAAAATAAAACTTCATTCCTTATTTTAAAAAAAAAATATAATTAAAAAAAAAAAAAAAAAGAGAAAATATATATTTATAATAAATAATTACAAAGTTTCTTTTACTTCCTTTTCTGCATCCTCCCAATTTGCAGTCAATTCCGCAACCATGGATCAACAAGTATACAGGTCTTCATCATTGATCAGTGTGGACATCCTTTGGAGAACTAGCACCTCTGTTACAATATGCCTCTCAAAGATTTCCTTGCACCTTGCAATCCAAGCTTGCTTTGGCCAAGCATTCCATCCACCTTTCTCCAAGAGCTCTTCGTATGCTCTCTTTCTTTGGCCTCCTGACTAACCTTCCCCAATGTCGCCCGTCAGCCGCCTTGCATCAGTTTTGACCGGCCCTACGACTTGCACCGGATCCGCTTTGCCTTGGCCCTCCATTTCTTCCGTTCCATCTCCTCCATTCCCTTCTCCTAATTCTTCCATTACACCCTCCTCTTCTTGCCCCGTTCCTTCTCTCCCTGCGTTTGGGTCTTCTCCCTCTCCTGATCCTCTTTCCACTTTGTTCCTTTCTTCATCCCTTGCTTCCCCGGCTATGACCCCAACCGGTTCCGCATTGGGCACTTTGTCTTGCACCTTGGTATTCATCTGTGCCCCCAGAAGTTCAGTCAGCGGACCCCAATAAGGTGGTGGTGGGGGTGGTGTGTTTGTAGTATACCTTTGGAAACAGGGCAGCACTAGCGAAACAAGCAAAATTTAGTTACTTTCTTTATTATAGTCAGTCCCAATTAGTACTCACCAGGAACTCAAGTCCCCAAGTATTTGATCTCCAGCAACTGTGGTATCTTGTAGTTAACCCTTGGCGCAGAACTATGACTCCGCATCTCCCTTGACAACTCAGCGGGACCATCAACAGTCAACTCAACATTTATAGGAAAATTACATGCAACCTTGCGGAGGCGACATTGCTTTCACTTGCCTCAAAGGCCTTGGACGGAAGTACTAGGGACAATCACTGGTTTTGACAAATACAGTTTTTGCAACGGCGGGACAACAATGGCAACATTTTATATAAATTATAAATCTATCAAGTAATGAATAAAATAATGTGTAAAGGGTATACAGTAATTATTAACAACTTTAAATCAATGGGAAAATTTATCTGAGCTCTTGCAGGAGCTCGCGTCTTTATACCCGGGAAACTGTCACGCCTCGCACTTAGGAATTATTGTCTTCATCACTTCCAAATGTCCTTTCCTCAGTACCATCTACCTCAGTCTAAAAGCGTGACACAAATAAAGCAGAACATCAATGGTGCAATCTGCTACTTCCTCTGGCTTGCGTTGACCTTCCAATCTTGGCGACCAACTCAGTATATACTTGCGAACTTTGCGGTTAACTTCATACCGGTTGGCCATCCATTATGAAATCCAATCTCCTTCCCTAGCTAATCAACAGCCTCAGACTTCCATCTTTGGTCACACACTGTTTTTTAGTTCGCATCTACGTATAACTAAGCCATCACTACTGTACAGTTTGCAATTGGACTAGTCCCTACCCTGCATACACTATTACTTCTCATTTGAATTACCTTCAAACGTCATTTGCTCCTGTTCCAATTCATCATACAATTGTACGCTCAGATTCTATTTTCTCGCATTTACGCTATGACCTTGGAGATGTACTACTGCTTCATTTCCTATCCGGTTCCTGTCATTCATTGCCTCACCGCCTTCAACTTTAGTCAGCTCATCACCAGGTTGTATCTAGTCACTTAGGATTACCTTATAAGGGCTATCCCCTTGCCTGATGATTGTCTCCTCAGTTAGTTAATTTCATACGTTCTTGCATTTTGCTAAAGCCTAGTCATCACATTGGACTCAGGTTGAGTTTCCTTCCTCAGAAAACATTCCATTCCTCTTGCCGTTTGTTGAGTGGCATAACCAAGTTCCCACTTTGCAACTGAGTCTTGCTACTCACACTTGCCCTCGCACTCAGTATTCCTTTGCGCTCACAATCATCTAAGCATTTCCCTATAGTACGTGGGGTGGTCGTGTGACAGAAACAAGCAAAATTTAGTTACTATCTTTATTATCATTAGTCAAGTCCCAATTAGTACTCATCAGGAACTTGAGTTCCCAAGTATTTGATCTCTGGAAATGGTGGTATCTTGTAGTTAACCCTGGGTGCGGACCTACAAATCCGCATCTCCCTTGATGACTCCGCAGGACCAACAACAGTCAACTCATTATTGATAGGGAAATTGCAGACTACCTTGCAAAGGCAACATTGCTTGCACTTGCCTCAAAGGCCTTGGAAGGCAGTACTAGGGACACATCGCTTGTTTCGACAAATACAGTTTTTGCAACGGCAGGACAACAATGACGACATCTTATATAATTTATAAATCTAACGAGTAATGAATTAAAATGCGTAAAGGGTATACAGTATTTATTAACAACTTGAAATCATTGGGAAAATTTATCTGAAAGCTTGCAGGAGCTTGCATCTTTATACCCGGGAAACTGTCACGCCTCGCACTTAGTAATTGTTGTCTTCATCACTTTGACATGTTCTCTCCTCAGTACCATCTACTTCAGTCTATAAGCGTGACAAAAATAAAGCACAACATCAATGGTGCAATCTGCTACTTCCTCTGGCTTGCGTTGACCTTCCAATCTTGGCAACCAACTCATCATATACTTGCAAAATTCGCGGTTAACTCCATACCGGTCGGCCATCCATTATGAGATCCAATCTCCTTCCCTGGCCAATCAACTGCCTGGGACTTCCATCTTTGGTCACGCACTGTTTGTTAGTTTGCATCTACGTCTAACTAAGCCATCATTACTGTACAGTTTGCAATTGGACTAGCCCTTCACCTTCATACACTATTACTTCTCATTTGCATTACCTTCAACGTCATTTGCTCCTGTCCCAATTCATCATACATTTGTACGCTCAGATTCTATTGTCTTGCACTTACACCATGACCTCGGATATGGTTGTACTACTGCTTCATTTCCTATTCTGTTCCTGTCATTCATTGCCCCACCGCCTTCAACTGTAGTTAGCTCATCACCAGGCTGTATCTAGTCACTTTGGATTACCTTATAAGGGCTACCCCCGTGCCTGATGATTGTCTCCTCAGTTAGTTAATTTCATACGTTCTTGCATTTTGCTACAACCTAGTTATAATATTGGACTCAGGTTGAGTTTCCTTCCTTGGAACACAGTCCATTCCTCTCGCCGTTTGTCAAGTGGCATAACTAAGTTTGCACTTTGTAACTGAGTCTTGCTATTTGCACTTGCCCTTGCACTCAGCATTCCTTTGTGCTCACGATCATCTAAGAATTGCCCTATAGTACGTGGGGTGGTCGTGTGACATTAGCCCTACTTACTAGATAGATGAGGAACTGTCTACCTCAGAGGGTGTAAGATTTTTAGAGGTGGAAAATTCTGCACTTATAAAAGAAACATTAGCGCCAGAATCAAGTAAACTTGAGCAGGAGTGTGGTACAAATGGAAAATTAAAAATCTTGAACTTGGGGCATCCAGTGACTTTCAAGTGCAAAGCTTGACTCTCTGCTTAGATAATGGGTAGTTTCCCTTGCAAGTATCAGAAAATTCTACCAGCTATTTTTTTGAAAGCTTAGCTGCTTCACACGCTAGCCTCTTTGCACAACTATTGACATCATTAATAACTCCGCAATACATACACAACCCTGCCTTTCCCCTCCTTAACAATTCTTTGTTCTTCAGCATCCTGGTTTCTCTGTCCAGGAACTTTGGAGTTTTGCTGGCGGTCTTCCCCTTCAGGTTGAAGTTCAAATTTGAGTTCAATTTAATTTGGGTTGGATTCTTCTGTTTTTTTTGAAGAGTTGTCTGCTTTTGGGGCCAAGTTGGACTGTCTGTGATTGTTTTTTGACAAGCAGTTCATGTCCTAATAGCCATTATCAAGCTTTATCACCCATTCAATTAGATGCTGAAGGGAGGATGCCTTATGTCCCCCAACTGTAAGCTGCTCAATAAAGCGTGCTGGTAAACCCTTTCAGAATCGAAGAGGAGTGCTGCTTTAATCCACTGGATGCGGGACTGCAGCTTTCTGAATTGAGAGATGTAGATGGAAGACCTACTATTTTCCTTCATCACCAAGCTATTTAATTTGTACTTGGTGTTGCAAACATCATTGGGGTTGCCAAACAAGGTGAACAGTTGTTGCTCTAATTTTTTCCAGTTGTTGAGTATACAGGTGGGGCTAGTATTATCTAATAACTTGAGGTATGGTTTGAACCATTGCAAGGCTCTACCTCCTAGGAAAGAAGACACATACATGAATTTTAGACATTCAGAAGGGAAGTTTTTGGGATCATTGGAGAAGATGATTTTGCAGGACTTTAGGTAGGAGTGGATCTTATGTGGATGTTCCCTATTGAAGTGGTCAGGCTGCTTCATGCCAGAATGCTTGCACTAGGCTGGGAGATATGTTGGTTAGGAGCTTTGACCAACATAGAGATAACCTCCTGAGCTTCTAACTTGGGGGCATTTTGGCCAGGCCTTTGTGTACCATGAGTTGAGTGTTTGTCACAGGGGTGGTTGGAACCTTTGAGTTGCTCAAGGGGATCCTCCAGAGATTTCAAAATGAGTCTTTTGGCTAAGGGGTCATTGAGTTGTTCAACTGAAGGGGATTTAGAAGAAAGAATGGGATCTAAGGGTTTTGTGGCCCAGGAAACGCTGGATCTTCCTACCCTGTTGATATCATGATTGTAAGGTTTTAGGGAAGCGTTTCTGGTTAAGTGAGTACATGAAATTGTAAAAAATGAAATCTAAGATAGATTGGAAGTCTAAAATAGATGAGTTGACTTAGTTAATTTACTGTCACAAAACCACCTCAAGTACTGGAGGGGATCTTTGGGCAATTGTGAGTGCAAGGGAGAAAGCTAACTGCAAGGACAAGTGCAAGGTAGCAAGGTGCTGACTGCAAGATGTGATTGAGGGAAAGTAGCAAGAGATTTGGATTTTTTCCGTAGAGAAGAAACTAAGGAAAGGACAAAGAACATGGTCTTTCTTTAGCAAAGAGTAGATCATATGAAACTAACTAACTGAGGAAACAATCTGCAGGCAAGGAGTGAGTCCTTATAATTTAATCCAGAGTGACTAGGTACAACCTGATGGAATGTCTTCCAAAGCTAGAGAGGGTGATGAAATGGATGACAGGGATGGAAAGGGAAGATGAAATTGAACAATACAACATCTCTGGAGTCATAGTGTGGTTGCTAGAAAAGAGGACCATGCAAGTATGTACCCTAGTAAATTCAACGCATGAAGGAATTACATGAGATGACACTGCAAATGAACAAAATTAGTAACAGAGGTGACAATGCAGGGAAGGGCATTAGTCCAAATATGGAACTATACAATTGATGTGGTTTGATGATTGTGCAGGCTAAAATAGTAGCATAACCAATAATTGAAGTCCAAGGGCTGAGATACCCAAGGAGAGATGGAGAAATGTCTGAATGGATGGTCAACCAACTGCAAGGTGTTGCAGGTATAGACTGAGTTGCCAAGATTGGAAGGTTATTGCACAAGCCAGAGGTAGTAAGCAGATTGCACTATTGATGGTGTGCATTACTGTTTTTCATGCTTAAGACTGAGGTAGATGGTACTGATGAAAAGGGTATATTGCAAAGTGAGGAAACAATAACCCTTCACTCTGGAGCGTGACATTCGCTATCACCTCTCCTCTTCTGTCTCAAATCCAGTAGTTGGGAAACCTGGGATGAGTGCCCGTGACATGTCTCTTATCACCTGGGGAGCCTCTCTCCCCAACCGGTCTCTGCGCATCAAGTCTCCTGGGTCACTCTGGGCGGCTTGCGACTCTCCTCTTGGCAGAGGACCTCTCAGTCCTTCTTCTCTCCCTTTCTTGTTTGGTTTTTCTTCTTCTCTTTTCCTTTCTTTAATATTTTTCCTTTAATCCTCTCCTTTTTCTTATCCTTAACAATCTACTCCGCTTGAATCATCTCTATCAAACTCCCAATCTACTCTTCTCAACTCAGCACCCATCCTGACTAAACATTCCTCTCAAGCCGGTTCAACTTCTCCAACAACTCTTGTCTCACCAAATCTCACCATCTATGGATCCATGCCTGGTAATAACCTTTCCTCAAGATTGTCCAGGCTGAACACCTCTGACAATGAATTCCTGCCTCCTGCAGTCATCCTTCTACATCTAATTTCCTAAATCACCCTTGTTCCATCAGTTTCTTAATCTCTTCAATAAATAAAGTCTAAACTGTTTGTTTCTTTATATTTTCTCTTCTTGTGCATCCTATTTCTAGTTTTCCAACATTCTTACTCTTGCCTTCAGTCTGCTGTTTTTCATTTCAAAGAAATCTCATCACAATCTTATCATGGTTAAAGCTGAAAGGCAAATCTGGGTAATGAGAAATGAACAAAAGAGCGGGAGAGAATGAGTGTTTCCATCAATTTGCGCTCAAGGCCTCTGTTGATGCTATTCCCCCTCTCAAAAAGGACAAATATTCCATCTTGAAAGACAAGACAATTTTGCTATTTTAACTTAAAGAAATCAAAGAATTCATAAGTAAAAACTTTGGTCGACTACCTGTAAAGCAAGACCAAGAAATCCAAGAAATCATCTTATCTAAACTAAATAGCACAACTCATGCCAATGTGGTCAATTCCACAAACATGATGTCATCTAAACTACTCTGGGTGGAGATCACCCGCAGATTTGCCTCATTGGAAACCCCTAATAGAGCACATGTCTTCAATCAATTTCTCCACTCTCCTTTCAATGAACACGCAATTGAGGGTTTCATAACAGAAAGCCTAAAAGTGTTAAATTCTGACCTTATCTGGTACTGCCTGTGTTCACAGATCATATTGTTCTTACCATTATCAATTTTCTATATCACAACCTTTACGCACTACCTATTTATGGTGCGTGATGTTTTTAATTCCTTTTTTATCTATTTATTCTGGTTTTTATGCTCTCTTACACTTTTTTTCTCTTACACTGTCATGTGCAGGAATGCTGCCTGCGTATCATTTCACTGGGGTTACATTGACTGGTAAACTAAACTCATTGTCAAGTTCCATTGCGCGACCTGGACAAGAACCTCAGCAACAATCTTACTTTGACAATATTGTCTCTCAAATCAACCAAATCCTTCAACAACAAACATCTATATGATTGATACTCCAATTGGAACTCAGGGTACAAAAACAGCCAGCCAGATACTAGTAAGGTCACTCCATCACAACTCTTCAATCAGCGGATCAACATAATACTTTGCTCTAGTTCTCTCAAGGAGCTTTTGAAACTTAGTTGCTAATATTCACTCCGGCTGGATTTGTTGCCACTCTATCAGGCTTATAGAAAATTACCTTAGCTGGTCAATCTTCCAGCCTATTCTTACCAATAATCTCTGTTAACTATCACATCAAACAATAAATCTTCATGCTCTATGCTGCTCTTCTGATTCTAGTTATCTAGCTTTTCAAAACTTTTTGGTATCCGTTTTTTTTTTAAATTTCATCTTTCCATATCTCATTTTAGCTTAACCACATCACCTCTTTTCTGAATGATTTTAATGAAACTCCACAGTCTGTTCTTTGCCCTCAATTCAGATTTTATCAAAAAGCTCTCAATTGCATGGCCAAAGTTGGAATTGAACTACCAAAGGACATATTGGTGTATCTGATACTTTTCAAGTTTTCACCCATTCTAGGGAATCTTAAACAAAAAATTATGCATTTATAAAAATTGTTTACAGTAGAAGTTTTATTTAATCACTTAACTCAATACAATAACAAGCTCAAGAAATAACTCAAAAAAGGAAAATCCCCTCCTGATGGCTCACTAGTGACTACTAAGAGCAAGACAGAAAACAACAACAGAAATATTTGAATTTGGTGCAAGGAAGGCTTTCACAAAACAAATGCGCCACATCCCAAATCCTGCTGCTTTCATCTTCAACCTCAAATTGCTCCTGGATGGTGGGTAAAACAGAAAAATGAATGGAAGAACAGAATCAAGAAGACACCTACTATCAACTACCATGCTTTACTTACTCTGTGCATTAACGCAGACAACACATCTAACCTCCTCCTGGACTACCGTGCTAATATTCATATATTTAACAACCTAAAATTCTTCACCTAAATTAACTTACAGGACAAGCGGGAGGAAATTAAAACAGGCAAGCTGGAAGCTAATCTCAAGATACAAGGAACAGGTAAAGCTTGAATTCAGTGGAAATAATCTATCATAACTCTCAAAGAATGCATGTAAATTCCTGAAATTGTAGTCAAACTTATCAGTCCTGGTTTTCCGGCAAAGAGAGATGCAACCTCTCACAAGAACAAGATCAATTTTCTATCACTAAAGGTGGCAATATGGTTCTCAAGGGCCTTATCTGAGACAACCTATTTGTGTTAGAGAAGCCCCAAATTGCTGGAAACAACCTCTCATTCAATCTCTCAAACCAATCCTCAAAAACAAAATTGACAAAAACTCAATAAATATCAGATCTCCATGAGATTTATTGAACTGCCAATTTCTACTCTTAAAACTATTCTGAAAGATAGGTTCTCTAGGGATGAACTAAATAACTTTCAATGCAATGGCTGCCTAAGGAGCAAAAGCACAAGGGTCCCCTTTTCAGCAACAATGAAACCTTCATCTAAACCCCTTGAAAGGATTCACCTTGACTTGATAGGAAAAATCACTCCCCAATCAAAGGCTGGCCACCAATACATTCTGACTCTTGCAAACAAATTTATGGGCTATCATGGGGATTTTCCTCTACTATCCAAAGATGAAACTCCTGATTTTATCATCACTATCCTCAAGACTGAATAAAAATGGCTAAAATACTACCCAATGGAAATATTCTTAGATGAAGGAACAGAGTTCACCAACAAGAGCTTGAGGGATTTTGCCAAGTCCAAACATATCAAGCTCCTGACCTCCAAACCCTACCATTCTCAACACAACAGCCAAGCTGAACAAGACAACCTAACCATCATAGAGTTGGCATGCGCAACTTTCTCCTCCATCAGATTTAATAAAAGTGGCAAATTTCCATCAGAAGCTGTTGCTTTATGCTCAATCAAGTTCCTAGTGAAGGTAATGGCCAATACCCTTGGGAACTTATGTTTAAAAATAAACTCCCCACTAATTATTTGAAACCCATAGTATCTCCTGTCATTTACCTTGCAAATTTTCTACAAAAAGGGAGAAAAATTGATGAGAACGGATTGGAAGGGTTCTTAGTTGGCTTCAAACCCATTTTTCATTCCTATCTTATCCTTAACTAATCTGGTGCTGTCTTTGAAACCAAAAACGTCCAGTTCCTCGTGAATCTTCTCCAAAATTTTCCTCTCCTTGAGTCACCAGGGATCAATTTCTTCATTCAATAAAACTCTGGATCAAAGAGTCCAATTTCTCTTTGGAAGAAAAAAATACCCCATTTGAGAATTTCACAACGGCCTATGCAAATTGGACTTGTACCAGGAAGACTCAGCATCTGTAGCCTCATCATCTCCCAACCCTCTTCCATTACCCTCTTCAGTTCCAGAACCCCCTATCCAACTCATTCCTCAAAGACCTAGACAAGAGACTAGAAAGCCCCAACAATATGCCTTCCACCACTACTCAAGACCCCCTCCTATAAAGCCGCACCCAAATTTCCCAAATGGCCTAAGTGGAAAAAGGCCGCTGAGAACAAAATGAATTCTATAGAACTCCAAGACTTCTGGGAAGAATAATATAGCACCCTGGACAACATTCTAAATAAAAAAATGGGTTTTCAAATTAAAAGAGAATTGAAATGGTGATCCTGTCAAATACAAAACCCAACTCTGTTTTCAAGGATTCAACCAAGTACTAGGAGTTTACTACAATGAAACTTGGGCACAAACCAGAAAACTGGGGTCACTTTGAATGGCTCTCATATATGGTCTGAAGGAGAAAATGAAAATAACTCAATTCAATGTGAAAGGTGCATTTTTACATGCTTATTTTGATGGAAATGTTATCATAAGGACTCCAGAAGGATCAGATAGGAAGGATCCATATTTAAAATTAAAAAATCTCTCTAAGGTGTGGTAAACCAAAACCTAACCTATAGCCATCAGACTCATTTTTCCCATATAAGGAAAGCTTCAATCCTCAACATAACCTCAAGAATGGATTTTGAACCAAAAATAACCTATAGTCACCAAGCAAAAGTACCCCTCTATCTCTCTTGGATTAGAAGATACAGCCCAATTAGATGGCACAGCTCAGTGAAAGACATATATGGACATACTCTGGAAGCCTTAAAGTAAATACCACATACATTAAACCCATAAACCACCCAAACTCCTCACAAGCCTATACAGAATTAATATTTGCAAGAAAATTCATGCAGCACCAAAGAAATCACCTCATCTGTACACAGCAATATATGCAAACAGGCACGTGCAGTACAGAAGCAATTAATAAAGCACCAAACAAATCACCTCATCTGTATACACAGCAATATATGCAAGCAGGCTCATGAAGTACAGAAGCAATTTATACAGCACCACAAAAATAAACACACCTGTATACACAGCAACATATGCAAGACACTGCATGCAGAGGCTGTACAGCATCTTACAGGAAATGATACAGAAGCAATATATGCAGCGTACTGTTTGCACAACCAGACCAACCACCAAAAACCACAAGTCAGCCACAAGGTGGAACACCCCCCTGATGTCTATAAATAGAGGGCCTCTCTCCAGCCATTTCCCCCACATCCCCCAAGGCACCCAGCCTGGGGTGGCCAACATTATAAAAGGGTATTAAACCCTTATAAAAATATTAAGCCCTTATATAAAATATTAAAACCTTATAAAATGTATTAAACCCTTATAAAAAATATTAAAACCTTATAAAGATATTAAAACCTTATCATAAACCATGATCAACCATCACCAACCATTAACACATACCTTGAACACCATTTTCAACCATCCATCATCATCATCCATCATCCTCCATCATCATCACCACCCATCATCATCATAATCATCCATTGTCAATTATCATTAACCATCATCATCACCATCCAGAATCATCACCATCCAGAATCATCAACATCCAGAATCATCATCATCCATCACCATCATCAACAATCATCATAAACAATCATTATCATCATCAATCATCATCAACCACCCATCATTACCTACCTCATCAATCATCATCATCATCATCAATCATCCACTTCTGTCACCATCAGTTATCAACTATAGGCTCAACCATTTCAACCTTTATTCAATCATTACCTGTATCATCAAAGGAGTATCACAAGAGCAACCAATAAAATAAAATAAAATGTAAAGGATAAGACTAGATAAAGGATTCTTCCCTTACTCAGCTTCATTCCTCCAAGTCACCTATTTTTTCCACCATTTCTTTCTTATCAAGCTTGAAACATTTGATCCTAGGTCTGATAGAGACTACTATAGTAGCAACTCTATCTGAGAATCAGCCACCAATCTCTTTTCTTTTATTGTTTTGAAACTACTATAGTAATTATAGGGGCAGGAAATTCAAAACAACCCTGAGTAATCATCTATCTTATGAGTAGTTGTAGTACTAAATTCCCCCTCAAGTGACTGCCAGCAAGCTATTTGCTAAACTTTTAACCAATCCCAAAGGAGTCTCCACAACTATCTGAAACAATCCACCAACAGCTGGTACAAAGCTCTAACCTTGTGGATCAAGTATCACGGATACCAAGAGTTGACTAGTGAACCCTGCCTCTATCTCAACTCTAAGACCAGAGCAATTGTCTAATTTCACATAGATGATCTTATCCATGTGGGTAATTCTAACATCTTTGAACCTAATTTTCTCAAAAGCTTCAAGAAATTTTTGTGCCACCCTCCCAACAATATTATCTGTGAGAATTTTTTTCCCAAAAGCTTAGTCAAAGAGCAGTATTCAAAGAAAAGGAATTGCTGAGACAATAACGTCTTGTGATTGATCCTTAATCTGAGGTAGAGGCAATGGAACACTTGTGAATGTAAATGAATGGATGGAAAACAGAAGGGAGAAGAGCTACTCAAATACAAAAGATGGAGCTCATGTGGAGCTCATGTAATGACAAGCAAAAGGCAAAAATTCCGCCCCAAATGAGCTCTAGAGGCTCTACAAGCCCTGTTACTTGGTTTGGGCTTACTCAGCCCACTTGACATTAGTTCTAAACCCTTTCTACCAGCCTGTACCGGTTTAATTTGTTGTTTCCACCCCCACAGGTCTGAAACAGCCCCTTGGTGTTCAGATCCTGGCCAGTTTTCTGTTACAACCAGCCCTGTTACCCCTTGAAACCTCACATACTGGCTAGTTGCCTCATGCAACCAGCCCCTGGCCCCAAAAATGGGCCAGGTGGGACCCAGAAATCATCTGGGTATGGTCTCAAAGTCACACAGGGAGGGTTGTAACTGGCAGACATGCCCACCCCCCCTCTTTACTACCTAGGTGACCAGCAGGGGGGATCAAATCCCCTGCAGGTTGCCTGGGACAACTTTTTTGCCTGGTGGACCAACAAATCAGTGGGCTGGAGGGGGATCAGGTCCACCTAGCCCTTAACCCCTTCCCCTCAATAACAGGGGGGGGGAGCACACCACTTGTTTTCTTGCTCTGGTGGGGGGTTAATAGAATCCCCTCCAACTACCAGTTGGCTTTCTGCAACTGGCATGGGGGGTCTTGGTGGCTGGTCTGGTAGAGGAGGGACCAGCCATCCTACCTCCCCCTCACAAACAAGCATGGGGAAGGAGGGAGGCAGGGGCTGCCAGCCCCTGCGGCTGCAACCCCACCCCAGCGGCCACAACCCTGCACAAAGCGGTTGGGCAGACTCCAAACGGAGTCCCCTGCCTCCTACAATGGGCCCACGTGGACCGTTGGGCCCAACAACAGGCCCCAGGTGAGAATCCAGCCGTCCAAGCAGGCCGCAACAAGGGTGGTAGCCAAGGCCCAATGACCCCAAAAAACATACTTTGGCGGGCCAGCACGTCTGGAAAAGTATGTTGAAATGAAATGAAATCCCATTAAAATTGATCTCTAACCACAATCCTCTTCCGTGAACCCAATGCGCACATGTCTCAGTTCCCTATCTCATCCGCGCAATGGCGCCCGCTCACCTGCAATAATCATCCGCGCAACGGCGCGCATGGGCGCGCGCATCCTATTTCCTCATTGCCTTCATCCATTTATCTCCACCATTTTCACCTCGCTCCTCGACTCTCACCACTTCTACCATCCACCTCATCATTCCCCTTCCGCTTCCTCCACCCACTCTCTTCATCGCTTCCGCCTCCTTCACCCACTTCCTTCATCGCTTCCGCTATCCATCTCACCCACTTCCACGCTTGCTTCCACCATCCATCTCAGCTTCCGCCTTGTTCACCGCTTCACTCACATTATCTTTGTCTCACTCCATCTTGTCATCAACACTCACCTCCGCCGAAACTCATCATCCTCATCTCCTCAATAAGCTCAATACAACATCTCCCTCAATAAGCTCAATACAATAACCTCCTCAACATCATCACTTCGTCGAACCAAAACTCACCACTCAACATCAAGGGATTTCCTTTCTTTATTGTTCATATGTAAGGTTGTCTCTATGCTGATCCTTGCACTGGCTTCAAATCTCACTCACGTGCTTATCTCCGACACATGTCAGATCCAGTCCTTTCTTTTATTTTATTTTCTTTTATTTTCTTTTGTTACCAACCTGAGCGCCCAATCCTTTTGTGTCCGCCTAGAGTGAGAATCATTCTTTATTTTCTTCATTCTCCTTTTTCATTCTTTGTTTCCTTCCTAAGGCTCTTCTTGATTCAATCGCGCTTAGTCTGTTGGTTCAGGAATCAAAAACATTCAACTCTTCACGGTTAAAAGCCAAATAGCAACAAACACACCAACGAGTCAAACCAACCATGTCTCAATCACCTGGACCAACAGATCTCAATTCTTCCCACACTCATGGATTCCATTCCCACCCTAACCAAATCCAACTTCTTGCTGTGGCGCTCTAAACTTATGACCATCTTTGCCTTGAAGGGAGTCGCACAATGGCTTCAATCACCTGAACCTGAGAAATGTCCTCCAGACTTTAACCTCAAACTGGTAGGATATATTCTAGCTAAGCTCGACAACAGGACGTACATCAACTGCGTCAAGGATCATCATCTCACGAACGGAATTGAACTCTGGAAATCGATCAATGAATTTTATGCTTCCTCCCAGACTGCGAACCGCTCTTGAGTATTCTTTAATTTCCTCAACCTTCAATTTGACCCAAAAGACGTTGATAAGTTCATAACCAATGTGAAATCCTGTCTAATTCAAATTTCAGAAATCGGAATTCTAATGGACAAAGACATAGTTGCATATCCAATCCTGTACAAGTTTCCACCACAGCTAGAACATCTCAAGACAACCATCACTCACTCCCTTGGAAAATCTAAAATTGACGGTGACCTGGTGCTTTGTCATCTGAATCAAATCAAGAACAAGATAGCAGCTGGTACTTACGCATTGGCAATGTTGAATACTGGAGTCAAACAAGAGTTAGTCAAGTGCAGAACTACCTGGAATAACCCACAATCCGCTCACCCCAAGAACTTGTGCTGGTGGCTGTATCCACACCTTTGACCAAACAACAACAAAAACAATCCAAAACACAACAAGAACAAATCAGCCTCTGCCAATCTATCCTGTACTTCTTACAACTTTGCTATGTCAAATTCCAAACTTCTCACCAAACACTCAATCATCCTCAATTCTGGAGCATCCAAATCAATGTTTAACTCCCCAGATTTTTTTGATGACCTTACTGAAGACCACACCAACGTCCAGACTGGGAAGGAAAATACCTCTCTTAACGCTGAAGGTATTGGCACCGCAAAGCTCTTGTCCAAAAATTGTAACGTCTTACTTAGCCAATCTCTGTACGTTCCTCAGCTAGCGGTAAATCTGGTGTCCTTGGGCCAACTCTTGAACAAAGGCTGCTTGCTCCACTTATCCCGTCAGCATGACTTTGTTGTAAAGTTCAAGCATCAATCAATCCTTACCGGCTCCATTGAAGACAATCTCTTGGTAATCAGAGATCTCGCTCTTCCTCAGTCTGAATCGTCTCACGTCTTTCTTACCCTCACAACTCTCCACAAACGCTTTGGACATCCTCACCTCAATCAAACTAAGCTACTTTTGAAAGATTCTCCAAAATTGAGATGGAAAGAACTCTCATGCAAATCGTGCACCTTGCGAAAGATTCATTGCTCATCCTTCAAAAGCCATATCTCCAACTTCTCGAAACCTTTTGTTTGTCTTAACGCCGATGTCTGCAGACCAATAAATCCTATCTCCAAGACTGGCAACAAATATTTCTTGCTGCTCACTGATGAATTCTCCCGCTTTAAAACCTGTCTCCCCATCAGACTCAAATCGGATGTGACCAATGAGTTAATCAAATTCATCAAGACTCACTCTAATCAATTTGGATATCAACTCAAATCTCTTCACTCCGACAACGACGGAGAATTTGTTAACTCCAAACTCTCCAGCTTTCTTACTGATTCTGGTATTATACACACCACATCTGAACCTTACACTCCACAACACAACCCCATCGCCGAGCGAGGAAACCAAACCATTGTTGAAGCGGCCAGAACCACCATCATCGACATGGCCATTCCAATGGAACTTTGGGATCAAGTTTTAATTGGATGTTGCAAGATTCTGAATCTGTTGCCAGCCAAAGAGTCAAAATTAAGCGCCTCAGAGATGTGGAATGGACATCGCCCCAAACTCAACCTAATTCAAACCTTGGGATCCAAAACCATAGTTCTGAATCTCCGCCACAATCTTGAAAAATTTGAAAAGAAAGGTTGGGAAGGAATTCTCGTAGGTCATGACCTACAGTTTAACTCCTACCGAGTTTATATTCCAGAGCTTGGCGAGACTGTTCGCTCGAAACATGTTAAAATTTTTGAAAACATAAAACTAACTGAATCTTCTCCTTCACTCAAATCTCCCTTTGAAACTCTTCTCCACCTTGATTCCGACCTATTGGACACGCTATCCTCAATCCATCATGAAAAGACCATTCTTCCTCCTCCTCACTCAACTCATCCAACTCCTCCTGAATCAACTCAATCCTCCAAGCCTAATTCCAACTCCAACACTTCTGAAGAATCGCTTCCATCCGATAAATCTGCCAACGAGGGTTCCAATGATGAGAACTTAGCCAACCAACTCGCTCCTCCTCCATCCCGAACTCTCAGAGATCGCTCATCCCTTCAAAAGCCTCAACGCTATGGATTTCTCTCCAGAACCATCCCTCGAAACTACGAAGAGGCGAAGCTTTCACCGGATTTTCAAAATTGGTCCAAGGGAATGAAGTCTGAGCTTGATGGAATTGAATCTATGGGAGTTTGGACTGGTTGTCACTCGCTTCCAGAAGGAAAGAAAGCTCTATCCACCGTGTGGGTTTATCGACTCAAAACCAATCCTGACAACAATGGCATCATCTTCAAGGCCAGGTTGTGTGTGCAAGGTTTTTGACAGATAGAATTCATAGACTATGGCAAAACCTACGCACCTACCGGTCAGATTACCACACTCCGAACTCTTCTGGTTAACGCCTTCCATAACAAACTTCCAATTGTTCAAATGGACATCAAGTCAGCATTCCTACATGCCAAGCTTGATGAAGACATTTTCATCAAAACTCCTCCCAGATATGACACAACTTTCCCTTATCTCAAATTGAACAAGGCCTTGTACGGACTGAAAAAGGCTCCTAAAAGCTGGTTCAACACACTCAAAAGCTGGATTCTTGACCAAAATTTCACCACCTCCTCCGCCGATCCCTGCTTATTCATAAACCAATCTGCCCAAATTTGTATCTTTTGCTATGTTGACGACTTGGTCATCATTGGCGAATCTCAAGAATTCCAAAAGCAATTAAAGGCCGAATTCTCCATTTCCCACGAAGGCCCCCTTTCTAAGATCCTCGGCAACTACATCGTTGAATCATCACACGGACCATTTCTGCACCAACCCGACCACATTAACTCAGCATTGACCAAGCTTGGACTACTGGAATCTTGACCAATCAATACTCCACTGATCCCTGGAGTAGTAATCCATCCTGCAACCGATTCTGACGCTTCTGCCTTCTCCAATCTCAATATCAACTATTGCTCATCAACGGGGTTCCTCAACTTCATAGCAACTCGAACTCGACCCAATCTTTCCTACACTGTCTCCTCTCTTTCTCGATTCAATGCAAAGCCTGGTCTCTCCCATTGGACGGAATCGAAACACGCTTGGCGATACGTAAAAACCACTCGTGATCTGGCCCTCCGCCTCAAGAACAACTCGTTCAATCTTGATCTTGAGACCTTGAGCGATTCCAATGGCGGCAACAATCCCATTTCACGAAGGAGCCACACTGGTTACTTAGTTCTGCTCTACGGCTGCGCCGTCTTGTGGCACAGCAAATTGCAACCTACCTTCTTGTTGTCCTCCACAGAAGGAGAGCTCAAGTCATTAGTTCTGGCGACTCAAGAGAAGATTTGGATCTTAAATCTAATAAAAGAATTAAATCCGGATATATCCCTCACTCACGGATCATACATTGACAACAAAGCCTTGAATGATCTGATCAATTTTGAATCTCACCACAACGCCCTCAAGCATGTAGATATTCAAATCAAATGGCTTAGGGAACAAAAGGAAGCCAAACTTCTGATTACCAACCTTGTCCCTTCCGAATCTATGCTAGCAGACCCACTGACAAAGCCGGCCATAAGACCCTCCATTAAAATGCTCACCTCAACTATCCTTCAACCTCTCATCTGAACAAGGCGGCGTGTTGAAATGAAATGAAATCCCATTAAAATTGATCTCTAACCATGATCCTCTTCTGTGCACCCAATGCGCACATGTCTCAGTTCCCTATCTCATCCGCGCAATGGCGCCCGCTCACCTGCAATAATCATCCGCGCAACGGCGCGCATGGGCGCGCGCATCCTATCTCCTCATTGCCTTCATCCATTCATCTCCACCATTTTCACCTCGCTCCTTGACTCTCACCACTTCTACCATCCACCTCATCATTCCCCTTCCGCTTCCTCCACCCACTCTCTTCATCGCTTCCGCCTCCTTCACCCACTTCCTTCATCGCTTCCGCTATCCATCTCACCCACTTCCACGCTTGCTTCCACCATCCATCTCAGCTACCGCCTTGTTCACTGCTTCACTCACATTATCTTCGTCTCACTCCATCTCGTCATCAACACTCACCTCTGCCAAAACTCATCATCCTCATCTCCTCAATAAGCTCAATACAACATCTCCCTCAATAAGCTCAATACGATAACCTCCTCAACATAATCACTTTGTTGAACCAACACTCACCACTCAACATTGAGGGATTTCCTTTCTTTAGTGTTCATATGTAAGGTTGTCTCTATGCTGATCCTTGCACTGGCTTTGAATCTCACTCACATGCTTATCTCCAACACATGTCAGATCCAGTCCTTTCTTTTATTTTCTTTTCTTTTATTTTCTTTTGTTACCAACCTGAGCGCCCAATCCTTTTGTGTCCGCCTAGAGTGAGAATCATTCTTTATTTTCTTCATTCTCCTTTTTCATTCTTTGTTTCCTTCCTAAGGCTCTTGTTGATTCAATCGCTCTTAGTCTGTTGGTTCAGGAATCAAAAACATTCAACTCTTCAAAGTACCTCCATAATAATCCTTGGGCCCATAAAACCCATATAAACACATCTGGATAAGGTGGCCCATTCACCCTGACAGGCCTGTCAAGGCCCATGTCCCAATTGACTTCGAAAATGTGTTTTGGCACCCAAATGCCCAAAACCAATAACATTCACATAGGCCAACATGACCCACCTGGTATCCAATGGGCAGTGGAGGCCCATTTTTCCATCCCATTTGGAATACAAACTAATTTGCACATTACCTGAGTGCATCCGTATTTTAACACACCCCCTTCATACAAAAGGGATTTCATTTGCATACTAGACACAAAACCATGATGTTTGTTCCTATCTAACGCCTTAGTTAAGATATCCGCAATTATTGCTCCAGTGGTCGTGTACCGTAACACTATCTCTTTGCTGTTTGCTGCATCACTTATACAGTTATAATAAAAAACAATATGTTTTGTTCTTGAATGGAACACTTGGTTCTCTGCCAACACAATGGAAGGCTGATTATCAGAATACAAAAATGCAAACCCTTGTGGTTTATGTGTATCCTATTAGAACTTTCTCAAAAATTTTGCTTCCTGTAAAGCTGACAGGTACCCTCTGTACTTGGCTAATTTTGATGAAAGACTTATTTCTGACACCTTTGTGGACATCCATGACACTAAATTCTTCCCTAAGAAGAATTAAAAACCACTTTTTGATTCCATAGTGTTACCATCTGCCCAACTTGAATCAGAAGAACCAACCAAGTAAAAGTTTTCTGACTTTGAAAACTGCAGTCCCAGACTGATTGTTTTTTTAAGATACCTCATAACTCTCTTAAATTCTGAAAAATTTCCCGAGCTAGGTCTCTCTAAGTGTTGTGACAAAGCACCAATTGAAAATGCAATATCTGGCCTTGTAAAATGTCCAAAATAATTTAAAGATCCAATAGATGACCTATAATGATTCCCAGATTGAACAAACTCTAGATGCTCTTCATCTGTAGACTTTTCTTACCCAAATGTTAGACTGCATTGGAGTACCAAAATCTGTTGCATCCTCTAAGCCATACTGCTTAAGGAGAGCTGAAAAATAATGGTTCTGATCCAACTTGATCCCATTCTTGCTCTTAATAACTTTCATTCCCAGCACCTGCTGTGCCAGACCAAGATATTTTATCTTGAACTCCTTTTTGAGTCTCCTGTTAAAATACTTATGCATGTACGCGTGTGCTCTGTATGAGTGTAATCCAAATGGGATGCAAATATGGGCCTCTGCGGCCCATTGGACACACACACCGACCATACGGGCCCATGTGGATGTCACAGATTTGGGGAAACTGGCCTCAAAACGCGTTAAATAGGCCCATTGGTACAAGGGCCCTAATGGGCCTGGTGGGGTATATGGGCAAATACAGCCAGACAGGCTTGTATGGGCATAATTGGGCCCAAGTTTTATTTTGGACATACTTGGCCAGCCGCGCTGACCCGCCAAAGTAGTTAATTCTCACATTTTGGGCTTGGGGCCGCCCATTGGGGCCGCCGCCCATGTCGCAGCGCACTTGGGGCTGCTTCCCGTTTTGCCGCCCGCTTGGGGCAGCTTGTGTTCCTTGGTATGGCCCACGCGGGGCTGTTGCACGGCCAAGGGATCCCGCGCGGGCCCAGCAACCAGCGCCGCGGGAGCAGGGGCCCGCGAACCCAGCTACCTCCCCTCCCCTTGCTTGCCCTTGCAAGGGGGATCGGGGAGGGCTGGCTGCGTTGAACCAGCCAGCAACCGGCTGACATGACGCGGTTGGTCAGGGCAGGGGGGACTTGATCCCCCTCCTGCCCAGGGAGATGATGGATCCGGCCACAAGGAAAGCAACCGGACGGTGGGGGGTGTTTGACCACCCTCCCACCAGCAAAGAGTGTTGGAAGGGAGCAAAAACCAAAGGGGCGCTCTCCCCCACCCTTTACTAAGGGGGAGGAGCAATGGGCTGAGGGGACCTGATCACCCCCCAGCCCAATGACTTATTTGACAACAACTCCCTGGGGGTATTGACCTTCAGGGCCCCTGGTAAGGGGATTTGAGAGAAAGAGGGGGGGGGGGGGTGGCATGTCCGCCAATTACACCCCCCCCCTAGTGAGGTTGAAACCGGACCCAGGTAAGTCCTGGGTCCCACCTGGCCCATTTGAGGGGCCAGGGGCTGGCTGCATGAGGCAACCAGCCCGATGAGGTCATCAGGGCTGGTTGTAACAGACAACAAGCCAGGGGATTGAACAGCAAAGGGGCTGTTTCAGCCCTGCAACAGTGGAAACACAAGAATGGAAGCAAATAGGCTGGTTGCAAGGGTTCAGGGACTGATGCCATGCGGGCTGATGTAGTCCAAACCAAGTAACAAGGTCTGTAGAGCCTGTAGAGCTCTTTTAAGGCGGAAAAGTTGCCTTTTGGCTTGTTGTATCATGGGCTCACAAGAGGCCAATCTTTTGTACTTAAGGAGCTCTTCTCCCTGCTGTTTTCCATCATTCATTCATCATTGGATTGAATTAATCCGACATATTGCCCCATTGTGAGAGCCCCATTAGCAACTATTGACACCCAGTGTCCAGCATTTTTTTTTCTTTAAATACTGCTCATTTGCCTAAGCTAATTGCTGGCCATAATTATAACACATTATCAGTACCAACATCATCATCAATTCCAAGCCATCTAGACCTTTGTACCTTACTCTGGAGAACCTCAAAGACCTCAAGTTTTCCAAGAAGATGTCCTATATCCCTGATGTTAGCTCTACCAAAATAGTTCTGAATAGTCAGAATTATAATGCTTGGGCTTTCCTTATGGATAGTGAGCTGGATAACATCTGTTGTGGGGAAATTATGGATGCAGATGACACTCTGATCCGTTCAGAAGTGGAGAAGAAGTCTTGCCATCTGATCCTTAGGAATCTTGATGAGAATCATGTGACATGGGTTGCGGATACACTTAGGGAAGATGATAGAAGGATGGGCAGCATCCTTTGGAAGTTGCTTAAGTCCAAGTATGCTGGTGACTCTGTTCACCAGAAGGGTATAACTTTTAATAAACTGTTCAAGTTACAATATTCAAATTGTAAACAGTTTGTTGCTGAAGCTAGGTCTAGCATAGCAAAGTTTAAGTCATTTGGACTTAACATGGATCCTGAGTGTTTTTTGCTCTTAATCCTTCAGAAGCTGCCAAAGGAGTATGATTCTTTAGTTAGAAATATTTCTCAATTGGATCCTCTTCCTGGGGAGGAGGATGTACTGAAGAGGATTGAAAAGGATGACCTTCAGTTCAAAATGAAGGGGGGTTCTGGAACAGCCCTTGTTGGAAATACTGGAAAATCTTTCAAGAAGGCAAAAAAGGATTTGTCCAAGGTCTCATTTTACAATTGTAAGAATAAGGGTGACTATGCTAAGGATTGCAAGGAGGCCAAGAAAAGGAAGAAGTCCAAAGAGAATGACTAGGAGGTCAATCTCACAACCAAAAAACGTTGCAATGGTGGCATTGGATGCTACAATTGAAAAGGTTGTTGGGGAAGAAGGTCCCAAAAAGAAGGCCAAAATCAATGAGGATCAAGAAAGGGACTTGATTGATTATGAATTGAGTAATCTTAACCTCAAAGATGAGAACTTATCAGTGACTGATAAAGCTTCTTTCCTATTAGGAGGATTGAAGGAGGATGTTCTTGTTTTGATCAATTCTGGTTGTACAGATCCCATGTTCTTTGAACCAAATTTATTTTCAATTCTTAGTAATTATGATGGAGTTGTAAATATTGGTCAGAAAGGTACAACAATTCAGATTAAAGGAATTGGAAAAGTTACTCTTGCAAATCACTTGGGTTTCAAAATTTCTTTTGATAAAGTGTTCTATGTACCAGAATTGCCTTATAACCTTGTGTCTCTTGGAGTTTTATGGAAAAAAAGTGTCCAGATTTGTTATCTTAAAGAAGATAGGTTTGTTATTGATATGAATGGGAGAACTGTTCTTAGTGGAAAAGTTTGGAATAGGCTTCTATTTGCAAGCTTTTTCAAATTCTCAGCTCTGAGCACTGTTTCTCACAATAGAAGTGGCCATAAGGTAAAGGAAAGCAACTGTGAGAGTTGTACCTTGGGGGCTAAGTCTAGAAATGTGTTCTCTCAGAGTAGAGATTGCACTGATTTTCCTAGAGAGGAATTTTCCATTGATTTGGCAGTGCCATTCACACCAGAGTCCCTGGGTGGGGCAAGATACTTCATCAATTTAGTTGATACTGCAACTAATTATGTTTGGGTTAAACCAATTTGATCTAAGGATCAGACTACAGAGGAGGTTTCTGTAATCTTCAAAGTCTGGAAACAGAATGGTCTGATGAAGGAGATCAAGAGGGTTATTACCAATGGAGGGGGTGAATTTGTGAGTAAAGAGTTTGAGAGGCTATTGGAAAATTATGGTATCATTAATATAGTCACTACTGAAAGTACTCCACAAAATAATGGAATAGTTTAGAGAATGAATAGGACTTTACTGGAAAAAGTCAGAACTATTATGTCTCAATCTGGTCTACCAAAGTTCCCATGGGCTGAGTTGATGTGCACAGTCTCTCTGTTGCAAAACATTGTAAGTGTTTATGGGAAGTGTCCTCATTATCAGTTTTGCAAGTTGTACCCCAAAACATCACACCTAAAAAAAATTGGTTGCTTGGTGTACTATAGTTTCCACCATAATGAAATGGTTGGAAAATTAGACCCTAGAGCCAGAAAAGGGGCACTTTTAGGCTATGATTTAATCAGTAAATTGTATAGGATCTATTGTCCAGGGACAAGAAAGGTTATCCGTAGCAGGGATGTAAAATTTGATCAAAGTGACTTTCCACTCAAAAGGAGTGAAGATGTTGTTGTGAATAAGCCACAAAAAGAAATAGAATTAGCACCCATTTCACCAGCAAAAGCGGTGGAACATGCGGTTCCAGAATATGAAGAGTTGGCAGACGTGCCACCAGAGGGTTTAGTACCCGCTTCAGGGGAGTCCATTAATTTGGAACCTGATGAGCATCCACCTCCAGTTAGAAGGATTGGCAGGGTTAGAGTACCGGTTGAAAGGTATGGGGAATGGAAGTCCCATTATGCTGCCACAGGATATGAGGAAGATACATTTCAGGAACAGTGTATGCTCAATGAAGTCCTGGAGTTGAGTTCAGAAATGGGTAACAGGGTTAACCCAAATAGCTTTGGCCAAGCTATGAATTCTGATGAGAGAGCCAACTGGAACAGTTCTATTTTTGAGGAATTTGATTCTCTAGAGAATAAAAGTGTCTTTGAAGTGGTTAAGCTGGATTCTGTTCCAAAAGGAATGACAATTGTGGGGTCTTTATTGGTGTTAAACAAAAAGTTTGACACAAATGGAGTTTTGAAAGGGTTCAAGGCTAGATGTGTTGCACAGGGATTCAAGCAGAGAGAGGGTATTGATTACCAAGAAAATTTCTCACCAACTGGAAGGCTGTCCACCTTCAGGTACATCATTGCTTTGGCAGTGGAGTTGGCTGAAGAAATCAGACAAGCTGATTTTGTAACGGCATACTTGAATGCAAACCTTGAGGAGGAGGAGACTGTTTTTATGTTGATTCCTGATGGTTTTTGTGAATGGTTAGTAGAGACTAAACCAGAAAAAATGAAGAAAATCTGTGTTAGAAGTTTTCTTTCAGAAGAAAAAGGGGAATATTTCCTCAATCTGTGTAGATCCCTGTATGGATAGAAGCAAGCAGCTAGGTCGTGGTATGATACCATGAGTGAGAAACTGATAGAGATCGGTTTTAAGAGGTCAGAGGCCAATACTTGTCTCTTTGTGAGAAAGGATGCAATTTTGTTTGTATGGGTTGCTCACATTATCATTATTGGTAATGGTAAAGAGAGAGTCATGGAGACACTCAAAAAGTAGTTCAAGATAAAAGATATTGGTCTGGCGCAACAGGTACTAGGAATGAAAGTCAGTAAGAGCAAGAATGGTATTAAGTTTGACCAGAGCCATTATGTGGCAGCTCTTCTCAAGCAGTATGGCTTAGAGGATGCAAAGGAGTTTGGTACTTCCATGCAGTCAAACATTTGTTTAGAGAAGTCCACAGATGAGGAGTATCTGAAGTTTGTTCAATCTGGTAAAGACTACAGGTCAGCTGTTGGATTGCTTAATTATTTGGGGCAGTTTACAAGGCACAATATTGCGTTTGCAATTGGTGTCTTTTGGTAACACTTAGAGAAGCCAAGCATGAGGCATTGGTCAGCGTTTCAGAGATTTATGAGGTATCTTAAAGGAACACACAGTCTGAGAATTTTCTTTAAAAATTCAGCAAACTTTTATTTGGTTGGATATTCCAATGCAAGTTGGGCAGATTTTAAAACTAGGGAATAAACAAGTGGTTTTGTATTCTTTTTAGGTAAGAATCTGGTGTGATGGATGTCCAAGAAGGTGTTTGCAATAAGTCTGTCATTGACAGAAGCTGAGTATAGAGCTTAATTAGCAGCTTCACAGGAAGCAAAATGGTTGAGAAAAGTCTTAGAAGGATACCATAAACCACAAGGGTTTGTGTTGTTGTATTCCGATTACCAGAGTGCCATTGCGTTGGCGCAAAACCAAGTGTTCCATTCAAGAACAAAACATATGGATGTTCACTATAACTATTCTCGCAATGCAGTTAACTGCAATGAGATTGTGTTGAGGTACATGCCCACTGGAGCAATGATTGTGGATATCTTGACTAAGGCATTAGATAGAAACAAGCATCAAGGCTTTGTAACTAATATGCGGATGTCACCCCTTTTGGATTAAGGGGGTGTGTTTAAATACGTATGCACTTAGGTGTGTGCTACATATGAGTGTAATCCAAATGGGACGTACATATGGGCCTCTGCGGCCCATTGGACACACACACGGACCATACGGGCCCATGTCAATGTCACAGATTTGGGGAAACTGGCCTCAAAACGCATTAAATAGGCCCATTGGTACAAGGGCCCTAACGGGCCCGGTGGGGTATATGGGCAAATACAGCCAGACAGGCTTGTATGGGCATAATTGGGCCCAATTTTTATTTTGGACATGCTTGGCCAGACGGGCTGGCCCGCCAAAGTAGTCAATTCTCACATTTTGGGCTTGGGGCGGCCGCCCGTGTTGCAGCCCACTTGGGGCTGCTGCACGTGTTGTGGCCCAATTGGGGCCGCTTGTGTTCCTCCATATGGCTCACGTGGGGCTGTCCCGCGGCAAAGGGATCCCATGCAGTGCGATGCCGCGCGGGCCCGGCTGGTCGCGCCTGGCAACCAGGGCTGTGGGAGCAGGGGCCCGCGGCCCTGGCTCCCTCCCCTCCCCTGGCTTGCCATCGCAAGGGGGATGGGGGCCCGCTGGCTGGGTTGAACCAGCCAGAGACCGACCACAATGACGCGGTCACTCAGGGCAGGGGGGACTTGATCACCCTCCTGCCCAGGTAGACAATGGATCCAGCCGCAAGGAAAGCAACCGGATGGTGGTGGGGTTTGACCATCCTCCCACCAGCAAAGAGTGTTGCAAGGGAGCAAAAACCAAAGAGGCGCTCTTCCCCCCCCCCCTTTACCAAGGGTGAGGAGCAACAGGCTGAGGGGATCTGACCACCCCCCAGCCCAATCACTTCTTTGAAAATGACTCCCTGGGGGTATTGACCCCAGGGCCCCTGGTGAGGGGATTTGAGGGCCCCCACCAGGGATTTGAGAGAAAGAGGGGGGGTGGCGGCATGTCCGCCAATTACACCCCCCCCTAGTGAGGTTGAAACCGGACCCAGGTGAGTCCTGGGTCCCACCTTGCCCATTTGAGGGGCCAGGGGTTGGGTGCATGAGGCAACCAGCCCGTAAGTATGGTAATGAGGTCATCAGGGATGGTTGTAACAGACAAAAAGCCAGGGGATTGAACAGAAAAGGGGCTGGTTCAGCCCCATAACGGTTGAAACACAAGAATGGACCGGAATAGGCTGGTTGTAAGGGTTCAGGGACTGACAACATGCGGGCCGATGTAGTCAAAACCAAGGAACAATGTCTGTAGAGACTGTAGAGCTCTTTTGGGGCGGAAAATTTGCCTTTTGGCTTGTTGTATCATGGGCTCACAAGAGGCCAATCTTTTGTACTTAAGGAGCTCTTCTCCCTGCTGTTTTCCATCATTCATTCATCATCTAATTGAATTCATCCAACGTATTTCCCCATTGTGAGAGCCCCATTAGCATCTATTGACACCCAGTGTCCAGAATTTCTTTTGCTTTAAATACTGCTCATTTGCCTAAGCTAATTGCTTGCCATAATTATAACATCTCCATGACTCTCTCCTTACCATTCCCAATAATGATAATGTTGTAAAACCAAACAAAAAAATGCATCCTTTCTCAAAAAGAGACAAGGGTTGGCTTCACTTTTCCTGAAACCAATCTCCATCAGTTTCTTACTGATAGTGTTATACCATGACCTAGCTGCTTTCTTTAATCCATACAGGGATCTACACAGAATCTTATCAGATTTCATTTTGCAATTACCTATTTCTAGTGTTTATGATGCTATTTTAGTATCAGTAGCTCAATCCTCAAAGATGTGTTTATTTCTTTGCAGTAATGTGACGGCCTCTTTGGAAGACTTAGCTAATTTATTCATAGAATATGTATTTTCAAAACATGGTTTCCCTGATAATATGTTTAGTGATTGGGGATCTTTGTTTGTCTCTAGCTTCTGGAACTCAATATGCCAACATTTGAAGAGCACTGGCAACTTATCAATGGCTTACCACCCAGAAACAGATGGGAAAACAAAGCGAGTTAATCTGATTCTCAAACAGTATCATCAAATGTTTTTTGCCTCCCAACAGGACAAATGGTTGCAATGGCTCCCATTAGCCAAGTTTTCCTACAACAAATCCACTCATTCCTCCACCAAAAAGTTGCCCTTCCAGACTCTTTATGGTAGATACCCAAATTTTGCTTCTATTCACATAGGACCTTCTCAACCTTCTAAAAATTATCTCAATCAAATTCAATCTATTCAATTGAAACTTTGGACCAAACTCAAAGCAGAAAACCAGCACTACAATGAGCAAGCATACTGACTTTGCACTAGGGCTTCAAACTTTGAAGTAGGAGATCAGCTATGGCTTGATACTTGCAACTTTTGCAGTACTTTCCAAACCTGAAAAATCTCTGAAAGAAAGGTTGGAACCTTCAAAGTTGAATCAGTCATCTCTCCCAACACTTTTAACATTACCTTACCTGAAAAATGGAAAGTTATCCACCTGGTCTTTCATGTTTCTCTCCTAGAGCAGCTTGAGTCCTACACCCAGGCAAGACTCATCCTCCTCCAGAACTGGTCAATGTCCAAGATCATATAGAGTGGGAGTAAGCCATATTCTGAATTCCAGATTAGGCAAAGGAAAAATTCAATACCTCATAAAATGGACTGGATTCTAGTCCCAAAAAGCTTGCACCTTGTGGGAACCAGCCCATCATCTTTGCAAGTACCCCGATTTGGTTTGAGACTTTCATGCAAAATACCCTTGCAAAAATTTTGAATCATAGTTCTATCCCATCCAACCCCATTCCATATTTTCTTTCTATTCCATCTCATCAATCCCATCACACTTCTCATTCCATCCCATCCTATCTCAACTTCAGTTTCTTAAATTTTTTCTTTTTTCATTTAAAACTTTGACTTTCTATATTTATTTATTCCCTTTATTTCAAAGAAAAAAAATCCCTCATCTCCACAAATATATATATATATATATATATATATATATAATAATAAAAATTACATTAAAAATTGCATTAAAAATTACAATCAAAATTAAAAAAAAAAAAATTTCAAACTATCCTTTATTTCCTGTTCTGCCTCTTCCCAATTATGTTCAATTCCTCTAATATTAACCTAAATTAATCCAAATCTTCATCATTTATTAAACTCAACATTCAGCAAAACACAAGAAAATGTGCAATCAAACGCTTTTCAAAGATCTCTTTGCACTTTGCAGTCAGAGCTCTCTTTGCCCAGGCATTCCATCTACCCTCATCCAGCAGTTATTTGTAAGATTTCTTTCTTTGAACTTGCAACAAACCGTCTCCAAAATTGCCAATCAATTGCCTTTCATTAGTTTTGATTGCCTCCACAACTTGCACTTGTCACCTTTATCTTTGTTATTACATCTCATTTCCTTCCCTTCAACCTCTCTCAATCTCAATTCTTTCCTCATCTCCTGTCCTGTTCCCTTTTTTGGTTTCATTTCTTCCATTTCCTTCATTTCCTTCCTCCTATCCTATCCCTTTGCCTCCTTCCATTCCACCCCGCTCTTCCCTTGCCTCCTTGGTGACCGCAACAACTTGCTCCTCACCTTGAAACTTTCTCCAGGCCTCTGAATCCATTTGTTTTGATTGGAACTTGGCCAACGGTCAAAAATATGGTGGTGGTGGTTGAAGCATGTTTGTTTTGTACCTCTGGAATCTTGGCAATACTATGAAGAGAAATATTAAATTGTATTAGTTTTTATTTTTCATTCAGTCAGTCTCTAGCCTTACTCACCCTGATTACACAATCCTAAGAATTAAATATCTGGCACTGGTGGGATGTCATAATTGACTTTTGGGGCCAACCTTTGACTTCTGAATTCACTTGAGGAGGCCACTGGAGTATCAACCACTGGCTTGCTATTTAAACAAAACATGCATTCCAATTTTTGGAGACAAAATTGCTTGCGCTGGCCTTGGAGACCTTGAGCAGCCATACTAAGGACACACCTTTCATCTTGATGAATGCAATTTTTGTAATGGAAAGATGAGTATGAAGAAATAGTTAATTAAAATTTTATTCTAACAAGATATTAATAATTAAGGGGTATAAACTAGGTAAAACAAATTTTGGAATTTATGGGAAAATCATCTGAATGCTTGCAGGAGCTTTTGGATTTATACCCAGGCAACTGTCACGCTTCAAGGTTAAGTTTTTTTTTTCTTGCCACTTCACCTATCCTTTTCCTCAGTACCATCTACCTCAGTTGTTAAGTGTGACACAAATAAAGCAAAAAATTAATGTTGCAGTTTTCTTACAAGCTCTGGATTGCATAAAGAGCGTCCAATCTTGGCAATTGAGTCAGTACATACTTCAAAATCTTGCAGTGAATGATTTACCAGTTGATTTTCCATTCCAGCTTTGCTGTTCTACCCTGGGTATCATAAACCCTTGGCTTCCATTCTTGTTTACACACTCACACTAGCTTGCACCCATGCCTATAAAACAACATTTAATGTAATGTTTGAAAAGGGACTAGTCCCTTACCCTGCATGAGCTACATCTTCACATTCTCATTGTCTTCACATGTCATTCCTTCCTGTCTCATCCATCACATCCTTCTACACTCATATTCCATTTTCTGCACCTACGCTACAACCTTGGAAAAAACTGTACTGATATTTCATATTCCCATTCTGCTCCTGTCATTCATCTTCTTACTGCTTGCTAGCTGTAGATTGCCATCCATTGGGTTTTATCTAGTTATCTTTGGATTAACTTATAAAGGCTATGTTGCCTGCCCAAAGATTTTCTCCTCAGTTAGTTAATTTCATACATTATTACATTTGCTAAACCCAGTCATCACATTGGGCTTGGCTTTAGTTCCTCTCCATTGAAATACTTCACTCCTCTCACTGTTTGTTGAGCCATCAAATCATAATTTTGCACTTGGCAGTTAGCCTTTCTATCTTGCATTTTACCTTGCACTCAGTATCTCCCTTTGCTCTCACAAACATCTAAGATTTCCCTATAGTATGTGGGTTGGTTGTGTAACAGCCACAGCTTCCAGATTCCCGCCCGCAGATTTCAAGCATGCAGGGATCAAAACTTCCAAGTCAGCTTCTGTCAATCAGGTACAGAAAGAACATGCTAAAAAATCTATGCATGCATCCATAGATATTTATAATTAATTTTTTAACCAACGGATAAAGGATGACTTAAAAAATTTAAAGAAGGAATAAAATATATTCAAATAAAATTATAAAGTAGAAAAATCCAGGAAAAAAATAACAAAGGTTGTCAAAAAAACAACATTATGAAATCTTCATGAACCATGAAAAATATCAAAGAGTTCCCTCAAAAGTTGTTGAAAATTATCAAAATGATCATAAGATGATGAAAAACTTAAAAATACTCACCTCTGACAACTTTACTCAAAAAAATTTATTAAAACATTACAAAATATGTCAGAGCTATGGAAATAAAAAATTAACATTTAAACAAGTGCTGAGAATCATTTCACACATAAATATGAAACAGAAAGGTAAAGCTGGGTGAAAGAATGGAAAATAAGTGCCAAAATAGCCCTGTCCAGCCTGCTAGCCTTCACTCTGAAGCAAAACACTCTCTACATGCCCTGAGAAGTCCCCTTCATCCCAAAAAGGTATATCCACAGTACCTTTTTTTTATTTTAAGCCCCAGTAATTTTTATTACCAATCCAGAACCCATTGATTTTTGTGATCAAGTTTTTATAAGAGATAAACAAGTGTTACATGGCCTCAGCCTGATGTTATAATTATTAATTATAAATCCATTATTAATTCCATACAAGGAAATCAGCAAAAACCCCAACATTTGATCTGAGACCCTTTCAACTGTGAATTTCTGCAGTACCATTGTGAATCAATTAATTCAAAGTATTTCTGTTCCTCCCCGCCCATTTCTGTGTGATGTTAATACCAGAAAAACCATCATTTCCTTGGGGGCTACCCCTTGAATTGATTCTGAGGGATACAATTTTCCAGGGTCTTATACTGTCCAAAGCAACCCCCTGAAGAGAGGCTGTGTAAATGGAAAGCTCCCCAGTTTTGTATAAGCTGTTTCCCCTCTTAAAAAATATTTAAAACATTTTTAAACAAACAAAAACGAAAACTTGCACTTCCTCTTATCATATTTTTATTATTTGAGAATTTCATTTGCTTTCTTTGAAATATTATTATTCCAAAACCAATGACACTTTCTGTATCTAAAGAACTGCAAGTTTCCTGCAATCATGAAGCCGGCATTACTGGGGGATTAATAAATGGTTTTTTTCATCAAAATGACTGTTTAAATACATAGGAACTGGCATGTATGCCACATATGAGTGTAATTCAAAAGGGGTGCACAATTTGGGCCTCAATGGTCCATTGGAAAATTACACAGACCATTGTGGTGAACAATTTTGTGCACCTCAAGAAAAGGATGCAAAAATTTAAATTTTTTTTGAAGTTAAAAAATAAAAAAATTGGTATAGGATTTTTTCTTATCTTCCCTCCTCAAACTCCTCCTTTTCCTAGTGGTCTAGGGCAGTCCCATGGGTTTTTTAGTCCCAGGATCTGTGTTGGATTCCCCCCCATCTCATGCTTCACACTCCTTTGATAATTTTTGGCTGAAGAACCTGTGCAAGAGTTCTTGCTCAATCCATCATTTTTTGGATCTCCATCATCCCATCCAATCACCCCCATCATCCCATTGAATCACACTCATCATCCCAACAGCTCTCACAGTCCTGGAAACATCTCCATTAACCACCTCATCAAATCCATCACATCATACGTCATGTCCCTCACCTCTCCCCATCTTGTCTTGTGACCCATCATCCTCTGCTCTGGATCATGACCCCCCACTCCCAATTTCCAACGCCAACCAAAACAGACGTTGTCACCCTTTAATCACCGGTTGCAGGGTGGTCATCCGCCAACCTTCTGACACCCATTGACTTCTGCATCTGACTGACCGCAAGCAATAGGCTTGTGGCCATTGGAGTTGTTGCAAGCTCCTGACCAATACCCTCACTCTCATTCTCCTCCGCCAAATCATGGAACCGCTTTCACCTTCAAAAATCTGCAATTGCTCTTGCCGTCCCACAACTGCCTTTGAGGCCCCACAACTGCTGTTGCGGATGTTCCTCCTCCCCCTGCTACTGCTCATCTGCCAACTTGAGGGTTTCAATCCACTGCACGCTGTCATCAGTGACGCAGGCTGATCTCTCCTTTCATCTTGTTCACATTTACTGCATCATTTCAAAAAAAAAAAAAGTTGGCATTCATTTGTAGTCTCAATTGTAAATAGTCAACAGGGTTCCTTGCCCATGAAATGAGGGGCTCTTCCCTGCCTTTGTGCATCATCATCATCCATCTTAGGATCAATAATCAAGTCATCATCATGTTCTAAGTAATCAATCCATGGGGCCCTTCCCCTTTCTGAGCATCCTTATCCTGGGTATATCTTGTGATTGCCCCTTGATCCTTTGAGCCTCCATACCCAATCATTTGATCCTTGCTCTGTGACCTGATCCTTATTGCCAACCAATAGCCTTGCTGGTTGAATAATAATTTATTGGGTTGAATTCTTGAGTGTTTTAAGCCACTCTGTTGATCCTTTTCTCCAACTGCTTTGGTACTGATCATTCATTTTCTTTTCATTGCGGAAACAGTCACTTTTGGATGAGAGGTTTCTTTAAGTTTAAAATCTGGAGTTTTAAAAGTCCCTTTCTTCCCTTAAATTTGAATTCCGCCATGCTATTCTTGAGTCCCTTAACAAGTGTTGGGTCATTATTGCTCAAATTTGTTACTGCTTTGCTTCTGGAGCTTCATAGAACAAATTGCATTGTTTTCTACGGCCACCCACAGCTTTCTGGTAACATTCAAGCACTTGATTGCAGACAGTTGGGCAGGTTAATTGAGAACCTGGAGGTTGGTTGGGATTGATTTGATCTTTCCTAATCTTCTGCTGACAACCAGACTTATTAGATTTTGGGTGTTGTTACTTAAAAATGCCTTGTTCCATTGAACTCTGAACAAAAATTTGGCTTGTTTGTTCAAGTATTTTCTACACCCATCTTGCCTCAGATATTGTGGTCCTGATCATTCATTTTATTTTCTTTCCGGAACCAGTCATGTTTGGCTGAGAGGTTTCTTTAAGTTTGAAATCTGGAGTTTTAGAACTACCTTTCTTCCCTTAAAGTTGAATTCCGCCATGCTATTCTTGAGTCCCTCAACAAGTGTTGGGTCATTAATGCTAAAATTTGTTACTGCTTTGCTTCTGGAGCTTCATAGAACAAATTGCGTTGTTTTCTAGGGCCACCCACAGCTATCTGGTAACATTCAAGCACTTGATTGCAGACAGTTGGGCAGGTTAATTGAGAACCTGGAGGTTGGTTGGGATTGAGTTGATCTTTCCTAATCTTCTTCTGACAACCAGAGTTATTAGATTTTGGGTGTTGCTATTACAACTGCCTTGTTCCATTGACCTCTGAACAAAAATTTGGCTTGCTTGTTCAAGTATTTTACACACCCATCTTGCCTCAGATATTGTTCTTTCCATTGCTACCAACTACTTTAAAAATTCATCCTTCCCATTGATTCCTTATTTACAAGGTAATGGATCTTGATTCTGGTTACATTTAAATATTTTTGCAACACTCAGCAGGGCAGCCTAAACAGAAAATTTCCCTCCACAGAACTTCCTCTGGCTCAGCACCATTTGGACTCTTACATCATTTGGGCCTATAAATATATTAATTATTTGGGGAAACTGGCCTCAAAAAATTTGAAATCAGTCATTTGGAACACAGGCGCTCACAGGCCTTCTGGGGTGGATGGACAATCCCATCCAAATGGGCTTTAGGGGTCATTTTTGAGCCTCCTCTGTATTTTGAACATACTTGGCCAGCCAGGTTGGCCCTTCAAATTTTTCATATTTCCCTTTTGGCCTGGGACGGCCCTCTGGGGTCACTGCCCATGACGCGGCCCGGCTTTAAGGGTCCAACTGGGGGAAGAAGGACTCATTTGGAGACCCTACACCCCATCAGCCTGTTGCAGCTTCACGTGGTTTTGGGAGTGAGGTTGCTTCCCCCCATTTTGGCAAGGGAGGGGACATCTGCATTTATGGGACTGGCTGGGGGGGGGAACCTGATCACCTCCCGGAATACAAACCCAGTCCCCCCCCTTTGCCTAGGGGGAGGATAAATGGGCTGAGGGGATACTGGCCACCTCCCATCCCACTTTTTGATGATAATTCCCTGGGGGAATCGACCTCCACGACCCTGGTGGGGGATTTTATCACCTCCCCAGGAACCCCAACTAAAGAGGAGGGGGGTGTGGCACTGTGAGTAAAGTGGGGGACCCAGAGGGAGGGGGACCAGAGGGATGCTGTGCCCAGTTCTACCAATTTATAGCCTCAGCTCAGGGTGAAAGAGGCATGCTGGCTGTAAATGAGGGGCTGGTTGACTACAAACAGCCCAAGAAACTATGAGTGATGGTAAAAACCAGCTGCAAAGGGTAGGTTGGCAATAAAGAATAGCCAAGGGGCTGGTTCAGCCCCTGGGAGGTGGATACACACCAGGTGGACTGGAATTCCCAGTCAAGTATGGCCAGGATCAAATTTAAAGTGGGCTGTTTGAAGCCAAACCAGGTCACAGGGCTTGTGGAGCCTGTAGAGCTCTTTTTGGGAGGAAATATTTCCCTTTCCCTTTTTTTATCATGGCCCAACAAGAGGCCAATCTTTTTAGTTAAAGAGCTCTTTTCCCTGCTGTTTTCCCATTATACATTTGAATTCATCAAATCAATTATCCAACATATTGCACCATTGTGAGAGCCTATTAGCCTTTTCAAGATAGAAGTTTCCAGAATTTCTTTTGATTTAATTAATTCCCCACCTGTCACTAAGTCTAATCTTTGGCCATAATTTTCACAATGGAGGATTTCAAACATCAAATCCAGCATTTATGCATAATCATCCATCTTAACCATTGATCACATTCAAAACACCCATGCACACCTCTACCTCAGAACATTCATGTTGAAAGCTCATAATATTCCTTACTATCTCTCAGCTTCTCTTATTTCTACCTACTGTTTCTCCGTTTCTTTCCATTGTCTCTTCTCAGTCTCATGTATTGGTCTGTTATACGCGCGCACTCATCTTTCATCTGTATACATGCGCACTCATCTTTTGCACTGTCTCCAGTGCCAATACTCCATATTAGATTGGCACTCTGAGCTACTTGAGACCTGACTCACGCACTCCTCTTTCCTGTTCCTCACACAAATCAAACGGTTGTGTCATTGGACTGAGGTTGCTTTGAGTTAGGTAAGCTCCATCCTCAAATCACTAATAGATCATTTATGATATCTCTCTGATCAATTTGGATTCTTTCAGGATTAGGCTTGTGATTGGGGTTATCATCTTTGACAACGCTATTGTTTCTTCTATCCAGATTTCTTTATCTACTGCTTACTGCAGTTCTATTCTTGTAGACTCCTGGTTTTAGTTTATTAAATATTTCATTCTTCTTCCATTCTGTCCTGTTTCTCATTCTGATGAAATAATATCTGGTTTTAGTTGCCTCATAACTTTACAGATTTACAGTCCCAAGTCTCATTGACTTAACCAGGATTGACACTGATGGTTCAAGATGTCTGACCTCGAAAAACCCAACCCAAAACATCTCCATCTGCCTCTCTTAAATGAATCCAATTTCGCCTCCTGGGTAATGAGAATTAGAATTCATCTCCGAAGAAAAGGTCTACTAGAGTGTGTTGAAGACACCAAATTAAAAACACTTATTCTAGCTACTACGGCCCCGCAAAGAAAGAAAAGCTATGAAGCGGCCAATCTTCCAATTCAGAATCTAGGAGATACATCATTTGATGCCGTCTTCACCCCCAAGAATCAGTCTAAACCAACCTTCATCTGGCAAGCTATCCTGGACCGATATGCATCACAGTCAACCAACAATAGAGGTCGCATCTGGTTGAATTTCATCCAATACAACTTTGATGGAAATCTCCAAACCTATCTGAGAGAATGTAGAAAAATCTTGAATGAACTTGCCATGGTCAAACTTGAAGTGCCCCAAGACATACTCAGTTATACCATCTTAGCCAAGCTTACCGCCAACTTCTATCACCTGGTCGACAGTATTCTACTTAACAACAACTTACTACAAAGCCCCTCTAGAGTTCTCAACAAATTGCATGAAGTGACTCACCTAGAATCAACCAGAATGTTACCTAACACTCCTGCAACCTCAACTAATCCTCCTGATCAATCTGGTTCAACTGCCCTTCTGAAGACAAAAGCTCATAAAGGGCCAAAACACCCTTTCTCAAAAGGGCATCACAATCCTCTTGCCGAACACCCCAAGACCCTCTGCTGGCACCTACACCCTCATCTGCGTCCAGACAAGAATGCACCCCAAGCTTGTCACACGCAACCCGTAGAATCTACTACTCAAGTTCCCAATAACTCTTTCAAACCTGCCAATGCATTTTTCAATGCTCAACCGTACCACCAAAAGGCCAATCAGTTGCCTCATAACTTTACAATTCATACCAATCTCATCTTCATCCCTTCAAACACCCATTATCTCTGTTGCTTCTTATCTCCATTTCCTCATACGTATCCCATCATAATCTTATTACCTCACATCACATTGCCATCTTCCTCAATGGGTTCAATCAAACTTCCCAGCAGCAAGTTGAAAATTCAAAAAAAAGCAGAATGACCTGTTTTTATTATTTGAATTTGATTCAGACTCCAATTTGCAATCAACTTGGTTAGGTTTAAATTTTCTATTTGAAAAGCAATAAGTGGTTCCAATAAAATAGAATCTCAACAAACCTATGTATGAAATTAAAAATCTTCATGTCCTCCCCCACTTAAGCTTCTAGTAAATTTTCAGAAATTTTTTCCCTTCATTCATGGAAATTTTTGAGATGATTGAAGACCACCAAATTTTCCAGAAAAATTCTTGAAATTCACAACAAAATCCAGATATCCAAAAGGATTTTTGTCTTTGTATATTGAGATCAAATGTGTTAAAATATGGATGCACTCATGTTATGTTCATTTTAGTGTGTTGGGTCGCAGCCGCGGTGGCTGGTGACCCCTGCCTCCCTCCCTCCCCTTGCTTTGTTGTGAGGGGGAGGGAGGAAGGCTGGTCCTCCCTCCCATCCAAACCAGCAAGGACCGGCTGCAACAAAGCAACCGGCAAGGTGTGGTGGGATTTGACCACCCACCCACCTCAAGCGTAGCAACAACAAGTTGCAGGGGCCATCTCCCCCCCCCCTATTACCAAGGGGGAGGTGACCTGGGGCTGGATGGGCTTGGCTACTGCCCAGCCAACTCATTTTTTGCATTGATTTGGGGGTTATAAACCTCCAGGGCTCCCTGGGGGGGGGGATTTGACCACTCCCTCCAGGGATTGAGAGAGAAAGGGGGGGGACACACATTTCCGCTGGTTACACCTCCCCTCCTGTAAGTTTGACCTGAACAAGAGTGTATCTGGGTCCAACCTGGCCAATCTGAGGGCCAGGGGCTGGTTGCAGGAGGCAACCATCCATGTGAGTTGGTAATAAGGCCCAATAGGGTCAAGAGGGAATTGTAACTGGGTAACAGGGCTGATTGTAATAGACAACCAGCCAGTGTCTGAACATCAACAATGGCTTGTTCAGCCCAGTAAGGGCGGAAACACTAAACTCAACCAGTAAAGGCTGGTCAAAAAGGTTCAGGGAGTGATGCCAAGTGGGCTGAGTAAGCCCAAACCAAGTAGCAAGCCTTGTAGAGCCTTTAGAGCCCATTTGGGGCGGAATGTTTTCCTTTTGCTTGTCATTACATGAGCTCCACATGAGCACCATCTTTTGTATTTAAAGAGCTGTTCTCCCTGCTGTTTTCCATCCATTCATTCACCAATTGATTCAAATTCACCACTGTGCCATTGCCTCTGCCTCATATTTAGGATCAATCATAAGACATTATTTTCTAAGCATTTCTTTTGCTTTAAGTACTGCTCTTTGATCAAGATTGTGGGCCAACGATTGTCACAAAATTGAAATTTCAAAGCATATTATCAATTAGAAAATCCATTCTCAGTTTTTTATGGAACCATTGACTTGACCTATACACCAAAAGAGTCATGATTTCTATCCTATATTTTTGTTTCTCAGAACTTTTTTGGCCAACCAAAGAAAAGAGCAAGGAGATATCTCTAGTAATGGAAAATGAAGGCTTCCATAGTTTCATTTTTTTTGTTGATGGAACCAATATCCCTTTGTCAAAAACACAAGCTAGATGGTAACCACCATTTTCATTGGAAAAAAAGGCAATCAATTAATTTCTTTTCTAACACCTTTGATAAGAACTTTGACAATACACTGACTGAATATGTTTTATCTGTTTTTTTAGATACTCTTTTGCACAAAACCTTGTTTTTGATATAAAAAAAAGTCCATATTCCTCCATGCTGGCCTTCCACGTCCTTTTCAAGATTCATATGTTTTCAATTGGATGCAGATTTCCCAAAAACAACAGAATACTTTGCCCAAGAAAAATAACTTCTATCTTATTCTGCTTGTGCTAGCGTGAAATATCTTGTACCAGATTATTGGAAGATTTATTCCAATGATATACAAAAAACAGATTTTGATTATCATCATGCTCAATCATGCATTGGGGTTGAACATGCAATAGGTGTGCTGAAAGGAAGATGGGCCAGCTTGAGGGAAATAAAAAAAAGCTTTAAAATCCCAAAGACATGAAAATCCTCATCAACTGGATTATCAGTTGTTTGATCCTTCAGAACCTTTTGGCCAACATGAAAGATGAATGCAACAAAATATTTGAAGAGAAATAGGTAAAAAATATTGTCACTTTTTTTTTGGTTTTGGTTTTTCAACCAAGAATCCTAGGCTGACTCATGGTTTTTAATTTTTCTTTTTTTTTTTTGGTGGAAAGACAAAACAAAAAAAACTTCCAATCCACCCACCTCACCCAACCAAACCACCAGTCCACTCCTTCCTCCTCCTCACCAAACCACTGGTCCACTCTTTCCTCCTCCTTGCCAACCAACTCCACCTCCACCCCCACCTCAAAGTCCCCCCCTGTCCTCCCCCTCCTTCTTCTCCTCCCAATCTGTCAATGACTCAGCCCAGTAATTCCCCAACCACCTCCTTATACTCCTCCCTTCAAATGATCAACCAACCAACAACTCCTCCCCCCCCCTTCCACTCCCTCCCTCCCAATTAATTTTTGATTCATTTTTTGCTCACTTATCAATCAATAAAGATATTTATCTGCATTCCATCAATTGATTACTTGATTAAAAATCTATTTTAATTCCATCAATTCATTGCTTGATTGAGAAATTGATTTATTTTTGATTGAGAAATTGATTTATTTTTGATTGAGAAATTGATTGCAAATCAATTGCTCAATCAATTAGCAATCAATCAAGCAATCAATTTGCAATTGTTTTCTTACCATTTCTCCCCTCCTTTCTGACTGATTGATTGTTTATCTTCTATCCCTCTGCCTCCTCCTTCTCAAAAAATTGATTCCCATATTGAGGCCCCCCATTAATCCTCAATCAATTTCTAGGAAGTCTATAGTCAGTGTACCCTGTTAAAAGATGTAGGCACTTATGCCTTTGCCTCAAATTCTTGTCATAAAAATGGGCTGCACATATTGGCCTTTAGGGCCCATTGGAAAATCACACAGACCATGTGGGCCTGTGTGGATAGTACCAATTTGGGGAAACTGGCCTCAACCCATGTGAAATAGTTCATTTGGAAAATGGGCCTGTGAGGGCCCATTGGGGTGGATTGCCACTCCATACAAATGGGCTTTAGGGGTCATTATTAAGACTCCTCTGTATTTTGGAAATACTTGGCCATCCTGGATGGCCCACAGAAGATTTCATATCTCAGCTCTGGGCTGGGAAAGCCTGCTGGGGCCTCCCCCTATTATGTGGGCAGCTAGGGCCAGCTCTTTCTTGCATTCTGCCTGCTTTTGGGCCCAACTTCCTGCGTAGGATGGTTGTGGGGGGCAGAGAGACTCATTTGGAGTCCCTCAACCCTGTTTGGTTGACATTGCTGCATGGGAGCCACTGTGACCATTTTTATTTCAGCAGCAGTGGGGGGAAAAAGTTTCCTCCCCCCATCCCCTCACCTGTATTTCTTCAAGGAACGGGAAAAAGCAACCAGGCTGGTTGAATTGTAGAAACCAGGCCAGTTGCATTGATGCAACTCACAGTGCGGGGGGGAACTTATCTCCTCCCCCCCTTTACCAAGGGGGAGGATAAATGGGCTGAGGGGGATCTGACCACCTCCCAGCCTACCTTCAAATGAGGATGCCGTGGGGGCCTCAACCTCCAGGGCCCTGGTTGGGGATTTTATCACCTCCCCAAGAAAGAAAACTAAAGAGGAGGGGAATTCCACCACACAAGTTCCGGAGGCTATGTGAGGTAATAGGAAGGGAAAGGGTGAGTCTGGGTCCAGCCCCATGGCTTTTGAGCCTGAGCCCAGGAAGCAAGAGGCACCCAGGTTGTAGATGAGGGGCTGGCTGACTAAGATGGGCCCAAAAAACCAATCAGGGAAGGTTACATCTGCTTGCAGAGGGCAGACAGGCAGGGGATGAACAGCCAAGGGGCTGGTTCAGCCTCTTGCAGTTGGATACACACCAGTTGGACTGGAGGGGTCCATTCAATTATTTCCAGGATCAAATTCCAAGTGGGCTGTCTGAGGCCAAACAAGTAACAGGGCTTGTAGAGCCTGTGGACCTCTTTTGGGGCGGAATATTTTCCTTTCACCTTTTTGTAACATGGCACCAAAAGAGGTCAATCTTTTTTACTTAAGAAGGTGCCCTCCCTTCTGTTGACCAATCATTCATTTGAATTCATCCAATCAATTTTCCAAAATATTGCCCCATTGTGAGAGCCCATGAGCCATTATAGACACAAGGTGTACAGCATTTCTTTTTCTTTAATTACTGCTCCTCCTGCCCCTAAGTGTAATATTTGGCCCTAATTCCAACATCCCACCCAACTCCTTCTCCTCCTTCTCTTCCTCCTCTTTAATCCATGATGCTAATGATTAAAAAATCTTACCAAAATTTTCTTTTTTTGGTTTGGATCATTGACTGGTATTTTTTTTTCTATTTTGGTTGACCATCTACCTTGATTATAAAATGAATAATGATGGTTTTTTCTTACTTTTTTTTCTCTGGTTCCATCAAATGAAACACACCATTTGACCCCTTGTTCCTTCTACACTGGCCCTATTTCTCAACGCCCCATTCTTCTCCCCTTGCCCTCCAAATTTTAAAAAATGTAATGAATCCTTTCTTGATCCTCACCCCAATCAAAGTATTTGGATAGGAGGGAAAAAGGTGGAAGGAAATGATTTGATAAGCATACACAGAGGTGTCAATGATAGTTCTCAAAACCAAGATTCCAAAATCTCTTTGGAAGTAGGAGAGGAGGGTATCAATGAAAAGGTTGTGTTTTCTGCACAAAAAATACAAACTTTTGATCTGTAAGCTGCAATTGTTTCTGGAAAAAAACATTCAAAAAAAAAACCTGAATACTTTGAAAAGGCCAAACAGTTACATTTCTTCTCCTTTGGAAAATTCATTGTGTCAGCTGATGCCCCAGCCAAAACCGCAGCAGAGCACATGTTTCATTGCAAGCAAGGGTAACAAGAACTGATGGAGTGCACAAGAGCTGTGGGGGAAATGGGAAAGGTGAAGGAGAGAGAATGGATCAAAAATCAGAAAAAATACAGGAGAACCCTTCAAGCCAAACATTGATCTACATTTTCCTGAAGTTCCACAAACAAAGGCCTTACTTTGACACACAAATTCAGGAGGAGATAAATCTGACTCACTCCGGTTTTTCATATACGTCTCAAGAAGTAATGTCAAACTAGTTGAGCAGGACCGGAAGGTATTTTTGGTTTTTCCTTCTTTCCATTCTTTTCATTTTCTTCTATTGGCCAGCCTGTTTCCTCAATTCCATGATCATCCTGTTTATTTCATTCATTATCATCTCAAGATTTTCTTATTTCTATAAGATTTTTTCCTATATACACAACTTCAACAAAGAACTGGAATTAAATCTCTCAAATTTTTAATGATTGATCCAATCATGAGTCTCTGGTTGCAATAATCAAATTTTGAAGAAAATCTCCAAGCAAGAGAAGAATTAAATCAAATTTTCCACCGCTTTCCTTCACCAATCAAAAGGATTTTTCAAAACTGTTGGTCCCTCAAGATTTTTTTTGGGGGGGGGAATGTGGGCCTTTGGATGGCAAAATTTAATGCACCATTCTGAAATATTTGGAAAATATTTGAACAAGGGTGATGATAAATTCACAACTCCCAGTTGTGTGGGAGTCGTGTAGGGCCCTGCAAAACCTGTGGGAGTCCTGTAGGGCCCCACAAGAACTGTGGGAGTTGCGTAGGGCCCCTCAACGCGTGGGGACCAATACACTACTCCAAACGGTTGTTCCAAAGACGGGCAACCCCTGGGGGGGGGCATATACCCCCCATAATGGGTCAGCCATGAGACCTATGCAGATGTCCAATTTTCTGCACAACTCATTTGTCTAATTAGTATAGTTTTTGACAAATGTCTCTGTTATCTTCCTTCAGAACACTTGGGTTTTTTGTTCAAGTCCCCATTGATTCACTTTATCAATAGTATTGATTATTTTATAACTTTATAAAACATTATATAATAATATTTTTATATTATGTTTTTAGCAACAGAAATCATCACATAGAACCTTGATAATTTATATTATAAGTTATGGAAGATATTAAAATTTTTTTCTGGTTTACCATCCTCTGGATGCGTCCAATTGAATGCACAATCAATTTCCATAAAGATTTCCCTCTGAAGAAATAATATTCTTTAATAACTTCCATCTACCATGACTCATACATGGGTAAATTATTATTAACTTTCTATTTACTCTCCTTCCAGCCTGTAGATAAATTTCAGGAACCCAAAAATTCTGGAAAAGCTTACATAGAGAGACCATTAAACTCACCGTATGTATATGAACTCTGTAGGATTTATTACCCAGAGTTTACATACTTATACTTATGTAAATGAATTTACATCTGATATTATGGTTTTAAACCTTTTAACACATGCCTAGATGGATCTTGTGAGAGTTATGTAAGGAGATATACTGATTCTGAGGCTTTGAGAGTGTCTTTGGGAAGAAGAATAAGTTTTTGGGGTAACTTAACTTTCCTTTTCAAGCTTCTGGATAAAAAAGTTACAACCTTACATTGAAAATACGCCCCAATGGGTGTGTTTTTACTTTTAATCATTGGGGAAGATTAAATGGAGCTCTGTGCCACTGGAGATGAAATCAAGGAAAGTAGTGTACTCCTCTGATGATCCCATGAGTCCCCTTATGATTCCTGTTAGTATAAAACAGGAGGTTCTTGCCCCTGTTAGACCTTTTCCTCATTGTATCATTGTGTAAGATATTGTAGAAGTTAACAAGCACATTAAACTTAATCTCAAGAAGAAAATTGACTGGGGCCTTTTAATTTAGTATCAAATCAATCAAACAATCTAACAATTAAAACCAACTTCGAGTCCAAGGTATTTTTTGGAGTTGTAGCCCTCTCTGGCTACTACAAAGAGTGTAAGCTTCTGTGTTTAAGCTATTCTCCTTTGAGATTTATTAATTTAAAGCCAGGCACCTTAAATTTTTTAAAGGTTTAAGGTGTGGCTATTGTACTCATAATACCTTGGTATGATTCGAGTTTGTATGGTTTAAGCCATTGCTAAAGTTATTTAAGTCATTAAAGCTGCTTTAATTCAACTTTTGTCTTAATTTGCAGGTATAACCACAGCCATTGTGTGCAATAGAGGTTATAACTCTGACAATTGGGGACGCATCAAATTTTAGACCCTTAGAATAAGTTCTTTTTAGTTAAAATAAGTATATTTAGAGTAGGTTTATCAGTTATCTTACTGAATAGCTAAATTTTTGAAACAAAATTAGAAAAAACTGATTTTTTACCTCTGACAATTCTGCAAAAGTAAACAAAGGTTTTTTTGGGTGATTCATACATCCAATAAACTTAAAAATATTGATAAAAAACCTGAATTGGGTTAGTTTAATAAATTTGGTTTTTTTTTTAAAAAAAAAGAAAAAATTAATTAAAAAAAAAATTCTGAGTTTGATTTTCTTTTTTTGAAAAAAGTGTAGTGGAGTATTATATCTCCAAAGGTCTGTATAGTCAGAAATCTTTGAATTCCCAAGCTTAAAAGTTGAGCCAGAGTATTGAAAATAGATGGAAAGAACCTGAAGTTAAGCAGAGAGTTAAGTTGGAAGGACAGTTGATAGAGCTTGATCAATAGGGGATCATCAACAAAGAACTTGTAAGCTCAACAAGTCAATATTCAAGCCACATCAGCGTAACAACCCCATCATTGCACCCTTCTGTTGAAGAAGATTCCAAAACTATAGACCAAAAAAAGTTGTTTTTTTTTAAAAAAAAAACCAACAATCTAATAGTTCCTAGCACAAAACTTCATAAGAAAATTATACCCAAAACTCAAAGAGTGAGTATTATGGCTGTATATATCAAATCATGAGCCAATAAACTAACATCCTACCTTTCAATAGTGTCCAAGCAGTTATTGATAGATTCCTTTCTGCCTGTGAGTCAAGGCAGAGCAATTAGCTTCATCTCAAAACCTAGCTCCATAGAAAGGAGCAATCAAGGTAGCGCAGACTTCAGTGATGCCAACGCAACCAACAGAGCCAGGACTCCATAAATGGAGATCATAACCAATAGCTAGTGACCATCTCTCACAAGCACATCTCAACAGCAAGTGAAGCTTTTTGACTGATCAAGACTAATTCAAAACTGAATAAAAAATAAAAAAATAAAAAATAATTATTTTTTTGAAATACTTACTATGAATACCAGGAGCAAAGGCGTTGAGCTTGTGCCCCCAGGAGATTTAAAGCTTCAGAAAGACAGCCCTCCGCCAGGTATAGCCAATCTGTTGACCTGTCACATTCAGAAAAAAACAAAGTACCTGAAGGCAGTGGCAGAATACAACGTGCAGAATCAAGCCATACACCTTACACAGGCACTGACCACTTACTGAGCATTGATAAAAGTCATAGGGAGGGAAAAAGTATTGAAAGAGACAAAGAATTGAGATCCAACAAAGATCAACAAACAAATAGTGCCCAAACCAAAGATGACAAGATTGATTCCAATGAACCAATCAGCCCAAGGATCCATTTCCCAGGTTCCCTTAGAGACTCAGTCTTACCCCCATCAAGAGGAAAAAGTGAGTATGAGAAAGAGGAGAGATCACAGGAGCTCCATTTATGAAGAGATGATGAGGATGGCTGGATCCCTCAAAGGAGGTTTCAAATTCTTGGTAGAAGAAAGATCCAAGAGAATGAAAAATTACTGCTATCTCTGGATTCTGAAATAATGTTAGAAATGTTTTGTGATATTGTTTTTAATGAGATTCTCCACATTAAAAAAGCAGTAGTACATACCAGTAAGTATTGTATAGAGGGCTTTGCTTCAATAATTCATAAATATGATTGTATTGTGTCTGATAGTATAAGTGTTAAATCTGTCCTGGCTGCTTCAATAAAAGAAGTAGGAGATGTGACAAACAAAACCATTGAATTAGAATAAACTAACATGCATTAAAAAGATTTTGATAAATTAAAAACAATGATGGGTGAAATAAATGACAATTTCAAAATCAATAAGTCATCCATTGATGATATCAGGGAAGGAATGAATTCTTTAACATCATCTATCATACAATTGAGCAACTCAATTGAGTTTTTGGAGAATAATGTAAATCACAAATTTTCTTTGATGAAGGAAGAGCTTTCACTGCAGAGATCCAATGCTGAAGACTTGATTGATGAAATTAGTAATAATATAACTCAATTGAATGACAAACTTGAGAATGAAATGCTAATAATCTCCAAAAAATTGGATGGTGCCAAGCAACTGAGACACATTGCACCAAATTTTCAAGATAACACTAGGGAGATAACTGAATAAAAATAAAGCAGTTTATCATCTCATAAACAGCCAGTGTAGGATAATGAATTATTTAAAAAAATTCTGCAGGGTATTCCCAAGATTAATGAGTGGCATAATTTCACAGGTGAAGGAGAATATGATCATACAGAATTTATATCTTGGATTGATACACTGCAATATGATATTAAATTGCCTGATAATCTAATCAATAGCAGGTTAAGAATTTCATTTAAAGGCATAGCTTCAGACTGGTATAGAGCCAGAAGAAATGATTTTGGAGTACAGAGCTGGAACTTCTGGAAAAAAGAGTTGCACAGTAAGTTTGGAACACCAAATTGGAAAATAAAGTGCATGAATTACTTTAATAATGATAATTTTTTAGCTGGTGTTAGCATTCCTGCTAATTGGGTGACAATAAAAAAGAAGAGACTTAGAGCTTTTGAACCATTATTAGATCAAGATAGCATCAAATCTAAGCTACTTTCACTAATGGAGGGTGAAAGATCTTTTGCAACTAAAACAAGTATGGAAGAAAATGGAGATTGTTAAAACTTGATAAACATATTAGAAGATATAGTAGAGGATACGTCACTAGGAAGGAAGAAAAGCTACCAAAACACAGACAAAAAATTTTTCAAGACAGAAAAGGACAAAACTGTTTTCAAGAATCCTGTCTCCAACACGGATATATCATGCTACACTTGTGGTAAGGTAGGACATACCTTGAGAACATGCCCCAAAGAGACATGGAAAATTAACAATGTCAATAATTAAAGTGCTGATAAAGTTAATAATTATATGGAAGAATCTGAGTTAGACAGTTCCATTGGAGAAGAGGAGGAACCCATAATAGGGTGTATAAACCGTCTTAAGACAACTAATGATTTATTCACTATGAAATTTTTTGATAAGCCTTGTAAGGTTGTATTCGACAGTTCAGCATGTAGGTCAATAGTAAGTAAAAATTATTTGGATAAATTCTTTTAAAATTGGAGGAAAGGTTTGGTGGCTTCACCTGCTTTGAAATTACATAGTTGCTCTGCGTCATTGGTTTCATTAGGAATAGTCATAGCCAAGCTATTCTTTGCTTCATTTGTATTCATTATTAGATTTGTAGTAAATGATAATACCTCCATGAATTATGTCATAATAGGAAGTGACTACATGAAATAGTATTGCTTCAATTTGTTCCACAGTAAAGAATCTTCATAATTTACTGTTGGTGACAGTGTGAAGTTCCTTTTTGATCAGGAACAGCTTAATTTTGTGGATACCCTTAATGAGGGAGATTTTAATAAGGAAGTTAGTAATAAATCTAATATCAATTCATTACTAATTGATCAACAGAAAATAAATCTGCTACACATATTGTTTGAACATGGAGGAGCATTCTCTACTGCTGATGAGCCTTTTGGATCTATAGTAGTTCATGATGTTAAAATAACTTTAACTATAGATAGGCCTTATCCACCTTCCTTGAGGAAAAATCCATTTCCAGCTAGCCCAAGGAGCAGAGAAGCACTTAAGGAAAATAGAAACAAATTTCTGAAACTAGGAGTTATCAGAAAAGTTGGAGCTAATGGGGAGGTTGAAATTACCACACCAGTTATAATAGCCTGGCATAATGGTAAATCCAGAATGGTTGGTGACTTTAGACCCCTAAAATCTTATAATAAACCAGATAGATATCCTATTCCCAAGATTGTTGAATCCTTAAGTAAATTTTACCAAGAAAAATATATTGCTTGTATGGACATGTTGTAAGGATTCCGCCAGAATGTTGTGCATACAGACATCAGAAAGGTTTTGAGAGTAGTTTGTCATTTAGGTGTTTATGAATGTCTGAGAATGCCATTTGGTACCAAGAATGAACCATCTCATTTCCAAAGAATGATGTATTCTGAATTTCACAAAGAATTGATGCAGAATTGGTTGAAATCTATATAGATGACATTATTATATTTTCTAAGACATGGCAAGAATATATGTGTAGGTCATCAATTATTTTGAAGAAGGTTATTAAAATGAACATGAAGATTTCATTGATTAAGTTTTCATTTGGTTTCAATGAATTGAAGGCCCTGGGAAATATTGTGAATGGACTGTCCGTAGGAATAGATCAGACAAGAGTAGCAGCAGTTTGTTAAAACCTACTCCTAACAGTGTTAAAAAAGATGCAGAGTTTTTTAGGCTTTGCAGGTTAATAAAGGCTACACATTAAAGATTTTGGTATGATATACTCTAGTCTGTATAAGGTCTGTAGTCCCAATGTTTCATTTGGAATGACTACAGAGAGAATTAAGGCTTATGAATTATTAAAGATTTGTCTAAGCACAACACCTTTGCTTTTTAACCCAGACCCTAAAAAAAATTTTAAGTTTTATGTGGACGCATGTATGGAGGGTTCAGGGGCAGCATTACACCAATTCCAAATTGTTAATGACAAACCAGTTGAAGTGCCTATATTTTTTATATCTAGACAACTTAAAGATACTGTGAAAAGGTATGGTGCCTCCCAACCAGAATGTTTATTCTTAGTTTTGGCTTTGGAAAAATTATATTATTATTTGGATGGTTGTCAAGCTGCTCAGTAGTATTAGTACATGATGATCATATACAATTGGTCTTGAGTGAGTTTCATTAAAATGTCTTTTCAGGACACTTTCAAAAGATAGAACTATTGAAAGGGTTAAGATACTGGCATGGTGACCTAACTGGAGAAACGTTTTTGTTTCATATTGTGACTCCTGCAAAAGATTTCAAAAGGCAAATAAGTATACAGGTAAAAGTTATGGTCTATTACAAGCCATAGAAGAACCAAAAGAAAGATGTCACACTATTAACATGGATTTTGTATCTGGATTGCCTTCTGGAGGTAAAGATAATTTCAACTGTGTACTAGCAGTGGTTGAAAGCTTCTCTTAGAGGGTTAGATTCTTACCATGTTATAAAGATAGCTCTGCAATGGACATTTCTATGTTATTTTGGAACAGTATTGTCAGTGATGTGTGATGTCCAAGGAATATTATCAGGGACAAAGACCCAAAGCTCACATGTGAATTTTGGCAAAGTCTTTTAAATTTAGTTGGCACAAAGCTATCTATTTCAACAGCTTATCATTCCCAGACGGATTTTCTAGCAGAAAGAATGATACAAAAATTGGAAGACATGATCAGGAGATATTGTAATTATGGAATTGAATTTAAAGAAAGTGATTGATATACTCATGACTGGGTATCTCTTTTGCAAGCTTTAGAATTTTCCTACAATTCCAGTAAGCATTCTACCACTAATATTTCCCCTTTTGAATCAGAGAGAGGTTGGTGTCACAACTGCCCCTGGCGTGCAAGGGGCTGAAGGCACAGGCACTACTGCTCATAGAACTCAAGGATGTTTGATTGGATTTCAATGAAGGAGATGAAAGGAGGAGTACAAGTGATGAGAAGAGGAAGGATGAGAAGACCAGTCCAGGAGGTTGTTGAAGAGAGAGTTGTTGAATCCTATAAGAGTAACACCAGGAAGGGGCAAGGTGATATGAGTTAAGCAGGATGGGTGAAGGTTGTCTTGTGCTGAGATGACACCTACTGGCAGAGGGACTAACCAGTAAGAAGTAGTATACTAATTCCTTGGGGGGAATTAGTCCAGGAGGGAAGGAGAGGCCAGTATATGTGAGAGCTGAGAAGGAGGCCTTGAGGGATGAGTGGCTGGTGTTGCAGGTTGGAGTCCCCATGGTATTACATGTTGACTGATTGGGATGGAGGCTGCAGTTGACTAATTGGGTGATGGGCCTATCCAGGAAGGTTTGACATGTACTGATCTGGAGTCCTGGGAGTATGGGCTGAACATACAGTGGAGAGTATGTACTATGTATATACTAAGTGTAGTATGTACTAACTCATATACCAATTGGGTTGAGGAGTGATGAAGGTTGTACCAAGCCATGGAGAGAGTGAGAGGTCCTGAGAAGGTTGGCTGAATCACATGACAGGTGAGGTGTACATGGACATAGAGCTTGTACCATACAGGGAGAGGGTGAAGCTGGTGGAAGAGGATGGATAATGCAAGAGATGCAGAGGTAGTGCTATCTGGTGGAAGGTACAGGAGTAGTGAAGTTGGGTTTGATATGAGGGTGAGTTTGATGAAGAGATTGGATTGGTTTAGTTGAAGGAGTGTCAGAACTACGGTTATGACAGTTGGATACCTCACATGACTAAAGAGATGTTGCTAAGTAAGACTAAAATGTTACACCCTTTAGCTGACTGTTTCAGGGAAATGATGAATAAAGCCAAAACATTATGCTATTAAGTGAGTTAAGGATGCAGTAGATTATAATAGGATTAGATGGGAAAAGATCCATAGGGATCATGATTTCAAGGTAGGGGACACAATTTGGTCCTTGCAATCATTGAAATTTTCCTATGGTTGATACCACCAATAGACATGCTAGTGAAGATATGCCGCGTAAGATACTGCAACATAAAGTCATTAGAAAATATGGAAAAGATGTAAGATTGTATCTAGTGAGGTTCAAGCATAAGTTGGCGGATAGTGATCTATGGCTAGATGCTAAGGACATTAAAAATGCTGATATTGTTTTAAAAAGATATAGATCTTCAAATAGATCTAAAAATTCCTCATTGAGAAATTTTCCTTTTGGAGATGGGGAGTACCAGCCATGAGACATATACAGATGTTCAATTATCTGCACAACTCATATGTCTACTTAATATAGTGGCTGGGGAATGTCTCTGTTATCTTCCTTCAGAAAACTTGGTTTGTGTGTTCAAGTCCCCATTGAGTCCTTAATCAATACTATTGATTATTTAATAACTTTAGAAAAACTTTATATAATAATATTTTTATAGTATGTTTATAGCAACAAAAATCCTCACATAGAACCTTGATAATTTATATTATAGGTTATGGAAGATATTATAACTTTTTTCCGGTTTACAATCCTCTGAATGTTTCCAGTTGGATGCAAAATGACTTTCCATAAAGATTTCCCTCTTTGGAAATGATATTCATAATAGTTTCCATCTACCATGACTCATATATGGGTAAAGGTTTATGAAATATCTATTCAATCTCCTTCAAGCCTGTAGATAACTTTCAGAAAACCAAAAATGCTGGAAAAGCTTACATGCAGAGACCATTAACCTCACTGGATGTATATGAACTCTGTAGGATTTATTACCCAGAGTGTACATACTTATGTAAATTAATTTACATCTGCTATTATGGTTTTAAAACTTTTAACACATGCCTAGATGGCTCTATTTAGAGTTATTTAAGGCGATATACTGATTATGAAGCCTTGAGAGCTTCTTCAGGAAGGAGAATATTTTTTTGGGGTAACTTACCTCACTTTTTCAAGCTTCTGGATAAAAAGGTTACAAACTTACATTGAAAATACGCCCCAATAAGTGTGTTCTTACTGTTAATCATTGGGGAAGATTACATGGGGCTCTGGGCCACTGGAGACCAAATCAATGACAGTGGTGTACTCCCCTGACAACCCCATGAGTCCCCTGAGGACTCCTGTTAATATAAAACAGGAGGGTCTTGCCCCTGTTAGACCTTTTCCTTATTGTATTATTGTATAAGATATTGTAGAATTTAACAAGCCCATCAAACTTAATCTCAAGAAGAAGATTGACTGGGGCCTTTTAATTTAGTATCAAATAAATCAAACAATCTAACAACCAACCCCAAGTTCGAGTCCAAGGTACTTTTTGGAGTTGTAGCCCTCTCTGGCTACTATTAAGGGTGTAAGATTCCAGGTGTAAGCTATTCTCCTTTGAGATTTCCTAATTCAAAGCCAGGCCCCTTACCTTCTTTAAAGGTTTAAGGTGCGGCTATTGTACTCATAATATCTTGGTATTATTTGAGTTTCTATGGTTTAAGACATTGCTCAAGTTATTTAAGTCATTAAAGCTGATTTAATTCAACTTTTGTCTTAATTTTCAGGTATAAACACAGCCCTTGTGTGCAATAGAGTTTATAACTCTGACATGATGGGCATTTTTGAGTTTTTTACCCCTGTACAAAGGTCTAAATGGTTGTGTAAAGGGGTAAAAAACTCAATAAATATGACATGATGGGAATTTTTGAGTTTTTTACCCCTGTACACAACCATTTAGACCTGTGTACAGGGCTTTACCACCCCCTAGGTTTCTTCAAGGATTTAGTCATTTTTATTTTATTTTATATTTTATATTTTATATTTTACATTTTATATTTTGTATTTGATATTTTATATTGTATATTTTATATTTTATATTTTATATTTTATATTTTATATTTTATACTTTATATTTTATATTTTATATTTTATATTTTATATTTTATATTTTATATTTTATATTTTATATTTTATATTTTATATTTTATATTTTATATTTTATATGTTATATTTTATATTTTATATTTTATATTTTACATTTTTGTTCTTTTAAAAACACAAAATCAACATTTTATGATTTTTTGGTCAATTTTTGTTTTTGTTTTTTTTTTCATTTAGTTCATTTTAGTCTTTTTATTCTGTTAGTTGTGTGGCATGGAAAACAACTAGATTTGAGTTTTGTACAACCCTACACAACTTGAATGTAGTCGTGCATGGTGCCACACAAAACTGAACTGTGATGTAGGGGCTACACAACTGCATTCAAGTCATGTGGAGGCTCAAAAAATTGATTTTAGTTGTTTAGCATGCCGCATAACTCAAATGGGACATGTGGCACGCTACACAACTCCAATGGGATGTTTAGGATGCCACATGGCCCATTTGAGCCGTATAGCATGCCACACAGCCCATTTGAGTCTTGTAGCATTCCATATGGCCCATTTGAGTTGTGTAGCATTCCACACGGCCCATTTGAGTTGTGTAGAATGCCACATGGCCCATTTTTTAGCATGCCACATGGCCCATTTGAGTTTTTTAGCATGTCAAATGGCCCATTTTAGTTGTGTAGCATGCCAAACAGACAATTTGAGTTGTGTAAAAGACTCAAAGAGTTGTAAATTTAACATTATTCTTTGAAAAAAGCACCTTTTCAATCTTCCCCTCAAGAGCTTTCTCTTCTGAACCTTAGTTCTGAAAATTTCTCTCAACTTTTATGCAAAATGTTTGAGAAATCAGCTAGAGTTGCATTCAAATGAAACCGTGAAACAATTATGGAAAATAATATCCCCTCCTTCTCTTCATTGAAATTTGGATGACACCTCACTCCTTTTTACTGTGCCCCCCACATGACCTTCACTTCCCATTCCTTCTGAAACTCTCCTCATATTTACCATGGGGATGTTACTTCCTTTTCATTTTTACTGGCGGTTCCAAATAACAAATGAAATGGACTAATTATTGGCAAACAAGATGAATATCAAGTATTGTACTGAAAATTTGTATTTCCTGACTTAGGTTTGGTATTGATTTCAAAAAAAGATGTGTGTTTAAAATTATTTG